>VXBW01003103.1:76043-190177 GCA_013400375.1 Thinocorus orbignyianus
CATCTTTGTGACCCTCCACTGGACCTGTTCCAACAGGTCCATGTCCTTTCTGTGTTGAGGACTCTAGAGCAGGACACAATACTCCAGAGCAGAGGGGGAGAATCACCTCCCATGACCTGCTGGCCACGCTTCTTTTGATGCAGCCCAGGATGGGATTGGCTTTCTGGGTTGCCAACGTGCATTGCCGGCTCACGTTGAGCTTCTCATCCATAAGCACTCCTAAGTCCTTCTCAGGGTTACCTTCTAGCCATTTACTTTCCAACATGTATATGCCTGGGATTGCCATATTTGTCTTCTTTCATTAAACAGAAGACAATTAGTCACATATTTTCTGCCTTGACAAGTTTTTTGTGTCATAATCTTGGATTTCTGTACTTGGATGTAAATTGATTTTTGTGCCTAAAACCTGCAATTGGAGATAGAGCTGCTAAGGAGGCAAAAAAATTCCTTGTGGAAGTCTCATCAGTACTTTGATACATAGCTGCGCTGACTTATAGCAGGTCTTTGGTAGAAGTTAGACAGAAACTGTAGTAAATCTGGTATGTTGCACTAATAGGAAATTAATGATATTAGTTTCTTCCACGTCTGGAAGACTGCAAACATTGCATCTTTGGCACACTGAAATACAATGCCAATGTGTTGAAAAGGAACAATGTAATTAGCTTTCTCAGTAGCTAATGAATGAACACTTAGTTTTTTTAAGGGCTGTGGGTAAGTTGAAAGAACGTGTTTGTTTTCTAACTTATTTTCCATGCACTCTCTAAAACTGTAAAGAATAGCAGTATTTTCTCAATTTATTTAATTGTATGTCAGTTGAAAATCTTAATATTCCAAACTAAGAAGAAACCACATTTTTTATACTACCTACATAACTGATTGGCAGTCACTTCCATTGCATGCTAAGCTTCTGAGTGGACTTTTGGGGATTTTAAGAAAGATTGCAACATTCTATGAAGATACTGAAGAAACACTTTACTTAGTCTAAGTTGGTTTGATCTTCTACTAGATATTAATGGTTGTTAGGTCTATAAAGCAATTTAAACAGGTAGCTCTCCTCCTGAATTTTAAGACCTCTAAGGATTCTCTGGCATTCATATATGCCTTCTGGAAGGGAGAACTATAGACTTTAATGACTTTGTAGTTTCTGGCAAATGATCCGTGCAGATTGCAAAAGGTGTTGTTAATAGACTAATGAGAGACTGGGTAACGTTTACTTTCTTTCATAAGGAGGATCAGAATGTCTATCAAAATGAATTTTATTTGAGGCTTTAATGACAATTTAGACAATTTCAGTTATGGATCAAGTGGATAGCATACATTGGCTACACACTCTGGGTGTAAACAGGGGATTGCTTTGTGTTGTTTCTGTTGCTACTTCATAATAATGGTATGTGTGGTACTTATAAATATGTCAGTTAAATGTAAAATTGCCCGTAGAACCTGTTAATATTTCCTCTGTTGGCCTCTAAATCTTTCCTGGCAGAGTATTAAGAGGATAATACTAACTTTAAACCCATAAAGTATATTTTGAGAGCAATCAGTTTCTTAATATTGAGAAATGAAGCATATGGCATTTAATTTTGACAAAAGCTTGTTCTTGTTTTAAGTAATTTTATCAGTAGTTATTTGAAGTAGAGACCTGATATAATTTCAGATAGAGATAGGCAGAAAACTTCCTCCTTTCTGCCACCAGTCGTCTTGACAAAATGAAATCCACTAGAGATGCCAAAATTATTAAAAATGGGATTAAATGTTTTTGCATGTATTTCCAGGAAAGCTAGAAATGCAAGTGATGAACGCCTGTGAAGGGGAAAAGTGTTCACTTTTGGAACATTTTACAGTGTAGACTGTGCTCAGTCGAGGCAGTTGCATTTGTGTGTTGTTATACAAAAAAGTAATGTCTTCCCAGAGTCTGGAAATTAAATAAAAATAGATGTAATAGGAGCTAAGGACAGTCCATTGTGAAGTTTGTGTTTTTTAGTGCTAGGTTATGTCTCTTTCAGTGTTGCCCTGGTAAGTGTGAAGTGTTTTTGTTGACTATCATAACTTTCAGTAGTAATAGTTGCATTTTCCCAGGAGTACCTATATAGCCCGTGAATGGAGGGATATTTTGATGTATTTAGAATCAAGCCTTTGGAAATCCCTGAAGGGATACTTGAGCTAGTCTGGGAGCCAGTCCAGTGGAGCGTATGTTGCGTCTATGGACATCCTCTTTGTGGGGCGTCCTACTTGGTGAGTACTCACACATAAGCTGGAGCTTCTCTACTTTCACTGTGTCCCGCACAATAGCAACCCCAGTGGCACCTCATTTCCTGGCAAGCTGGAGACAGAAGAAACTTATCGTTGTTGCCAGGACATCGCTAGCATTGCCAGGAATGCTAATCAAATAAGGTTCAAGGTTTCATACTGATGCCATCAGAGCAGCATGTGCGGCTTGGATTGAAGGGAAAGGTTGATTTTTGGGCTTGGTTCTCCAAATGTTTCCTCTGTTCTTATCAGTGTGACTTCTCTTGTGCCAGTTTCTTTCCATATGGACACAGATCTCTTGCTGTTTTGTTGACATTTTTGTGATGGGTTGGGTGTGCTCGTTAACAAGGGGAGATAAAGCTGGGTGGTGTGTATCAGTATATTGCTACCAGATGTGACATCCAGTGACCGCACAATAGCATCCAGAAATCTGAGGGTGGAGTAGGGTATCATAGGGTAGTCCTTCCCTCTGCTATTCCTCTGCAAAGCAGTAACTGGTGGTGTTTTGTGAGTTGTGTACATGTGGTGGGTTTCATGTTTCCCCCACTCCATCCCACCCCTCCATTCTGGGATGCTGAGTTTCTGGAAACACCTTCTCTTGATTTCCTGATCAGCACGTAGCTAGCACATGTTAGTTTGACCCCTTAACTTCAGCTTGCCTTGATTTCTAGTCCCCTCCCTCTTACCCCAGTTTGATCTGGTATGTGGGATGGTTGGCAGCTATTCTGCAATTCCTCATTCTCGGACTAACTTGTGGTATGTGGGTGTTGGATTTTTTTGGTTTTCATCTGAGGTAGTTCAGGTGTTGGGGTGGGAATGGATGAGTGCTCAAGACCACAGGAGTGAAAAATTCATGGAACAAAAAGAACAGGAAGGTTAATGTACCTGTAGCTTCAGGTTGTCATGTAAATTAAAGCTCCAGTGGTCCTTATTTCTAATTGATGGAGATTTGGAAGTGTCACCCACAGTGATCTGTGCAAACTACACTTTCTCAGAAACTCTTAAAACTTGATAAAGCCTTTTGTCATATGTATAGTAGCAGAGATCCCAAGTTTCTTTCCCTTTCCGTAAAATAAAAGGGTACATATATGGCCTTTCTTGTCAAGTTTAATCACAGCCCTGGAATCAGCTTCTGTGTTAAGGTTGTTTGTGGTGGAAACAGAGCAGGTAAGCAAGAGACTGTAAAATGTAAAAGAGGTCATGAAAGCTGGACAGGTCTTGAAGGAAAATATTTTCCTAGGGCAGGTGCAGCCCTTGGAAAAACAAGCAGATGTATTGGGAGACCAGATTCGCTAGACAGGAAGCACATGATGGAGTTCCAATGCAAAAAGGCCACATACAGGAGGAGAAGAAAGCAGTAAAAGAGGAATTTAGAAATACTATGGGGCTGGTGTTGGTATGTGCAAGTGATGTTAAGGGTCACAAGAAGGGTTCCTACCACTTGCAGTAGTAGGAAAAAGTCTGAATGAGAAAAACGTGGACCTACTTCTGGGTGGGGTGGGCAAATTAGTGGGAGAGGCTGAAGTACTTGTGCCTCCTGTGCCTCAATTTTCACCAATGAGGCTTCATAGGCCTTTCTATTTAGTGAAGGGGTTCAAGGAGGACAAGGAAGTATCACTAGGAGCCAGGGAGAGAGTCACAGATTACTTGAGAGCTCAGCATATGCAAGCACAGGGAGACTGCAATCTCTACCCTTGGAGGTTTTCAAAACCTAACTGGATAAAGACCTGAGCAAACTGATCCCACAGCTCATCTTACTTTGAGCAGGAGGCTGAACCTGACCCTTGAAGGTTTCTTCCAGCCTGAGTGGGTCTGCGATGCTGTGCAGTGCATGCAGGTGGGAGGGTTATCTGCAACCATTTGGCTCACTTTTCAATTTTGAAGCATGTGTTGTAACTGTATGTAAATCGCTTGGGCTATCTGTATAGGAAGAAACTAATTTTATAGCACGTTCCCTTACAGAAACTGTATGAAGTTTGGTATGGAGTAATCTATGCTTTAGAGAGATGTGTACCCTGGTCTCTTGAGTGCTATGGTTGGTTTGGTGGGAGGTTGTTCCCTGTGGTGACCACTGACTCATTGCAGTGCTGAGGTGTGTTCTCTGTGGAGGTCTCCCCATTTGTACTCATGACCAGTTGTCAATAAAAGATCGCTTGAAGCTGCCAGCAGCACTTAGTCTGCCCAAATCTTCTTGTCAGATGGGGACAGTCATGGTGTGAGGAGGGGGGTGTTGCTCCCCTGATGGTTCCTTTGAGTGTCATCTGTGTGATGCTGTAGTCATCTTGCTTCTTGCCCTGAACTTCTCTGAGCTGTTGCCCCCACGTTGTGGAGAAGCTCCTGACCCTTGCTGCAGAGGACTGCGTTTCAGTGATGAATGGGGTTTGTACTGATAGTTTGCTTGTAAAATGCTTTGGGAGTCTTCCCAGTGAGAGGCTCTGTATCACGATGTGAGAAGCTGAAGTGTGAATCACCGCTCTGCCTTCTCTTGCCAAGCTTCCCATGCTGATGCTGCAGGGCTTAAATTCCATATTGTTCCAGTTTTTCTCAATGGGCTTGTGAAGAACTACTGCTATTTTTTGCTCGAGTAGCTATGAAGAAGTTATAGTGAAGGCGCTCTCCTGATTTCAAGATAGTTTTTAAAAGCTATTTTTAAATTGCAAGGCCTTTAAAGACCTTTTGTAGGATTGTGTGATAATGAGGAACTCTCCCTCCTCCCAAGGGAAGGATGGAAGAGGGAGAATGAGGTCAGGTCTCCCCTTGGGACTGCAGCATTCCTGCCTGTCTGAAGTCTGCAACAAAAAATTAATTGGAAGTGTGTTTTCCTGGTGCCCTTCTCCACATACTGTTTTTTTTTTTTTTTTTTGAATGCTGTTCAACTGTCTGTAATGTTACTTCTAGTAGTGTTTCCTGATAAATTTGAAGGCATTGTATCTGTTAGTATATTTTTAAATGTTTCTTTCCTCATGTGTGTGATTACAGTCTTGGGAATTTTCTTCCGATGTTCTGCCAATGTCTTTAACATTTGTTTTACTCTTAAAAAAAAATAATAATTCATAACGGATGCATTTCCTGGTTTTCAACTCTAATAGGAAGAAAGGAACCACAGTTTTCCCATCTCAGTGATAGCCTGAAGCAGGATGTGTGGCATAGGCGTACAACAGACTTTCACCGGGAGGAGAAAATTAGCTGGCTACAAAGTAGGGAAAGTTCACCAGAAGTCACTGCTCTTCATTTATTATTAAGCAAAGCTTTGAATCTCTAGGCAAAAGGACAAATTATATAATAAATGGCATCTCCCTGCCTATTAACGTGTTTAGATACCTCTGTTGACTGCGACTGTGGTAAGATTATGCAGCCTCGTATATTAACGGTGTTATCATTGAGCTCTAGCTCTTCCCTTTTGTTTTTGTCCCGTTTTTTTTTTTTTTTTTTTTTTTTTTTTTTTTTTTTTTTTTTTTAAAAGGAATGATGTTTTAATGCTGTTAAATGAAGTACTGATGCATGTTTCTATGGCCATATTCTGCTGTGTTTCCAAGTGGCATGTGGTGGGAGTGTACATAATTTACTCAGATATGTCCTGTCAGCTTTTTAGTCCTTATTCTTTTCGGTGCCTGGAAAAGTGAGATTAAGCAGTTTATCTTCTTTGAGACCTGTGCTGCATTCAAAGCTGCTTCAGAGAAGAAAAGAAACCTTCAACAGTTCCTAAAGTTAATACAGGCTAATAGCAAAAAAATCTCGTCAAAAGCACTGCTGTTAATGAGGCTTTCTTTACTCTGAAGAATTTGCAGACCAGTGGAGGTATGGAAAAGGTGTAACCTTTAGAATAGCCTAGTACTTTGGGGGGAAAAAAAACAAGTTTTCTTTTTAAGCTAACTTCAGTTGCAATGTTGTTTTTCCATAGGATTCTGATTCTGTGACTGAGTGCCTATAGGCACTGCATTGAAATCTGTGTGGAATTAAAAGAAAAATCTACTTCAGCTGTTATTTTTATAGAAGAATGCAGCAGAAAGGAGTGAGATTTCCACACTGGGGGATACCATCACTCTCCACACCCCCTTAACCTCTTTAAAGTTGAATATAGTGTTGAATTTAGTGTAACAATTCAGTGTAGTAATGCTTAGCATAACAGCAATTAAAAAAAAAAATTATAGTCTGCAGCACAGAATTTATTTATCGGATGCTACAGGTAGTGATAATTAGGTTAGTTTGGTTACATTTTTCCTTCAAAAGTAGGAAATCTGTATTTTAGAAAAATTCTTATTATCCATTTCATGCTGCATTTATTTTTTGCTGCTTATTCAGATTTCATTTAGGTTAAGTTTTATGAGGGTTTCATCATTTCTTGCAAGTTTTTGTGCCTTAATTTCTCATTTATAAAATGGTTGTATATTTTTCTTTTCCTTCCTTGGTGTCTTTCCTCCTCATTTTTGCAATGTTACCTACTTTCCCATTGAAGACCCAATGCTGACCCCAGATTAGCATTTGCATTGCTTATTACCTAGGAGCACAATGGGTGCTGTCCTGACAGGTTCTGCTTAAATGATGGTTGAATGTTAATTGCAATATTTTTCTAAAAGTGCCAGAATTCTGACAAAGGCATGTGAAGGAGGGGTTTGCAGTGAGAATGGCTCAGGAAACTATTCTCAGTTCTATTTAGCAAGTCTGTTCATGTTATTTTCCCAGTTCAGTTGTATATCTAGGATTGGGTGATACTTCATGGCAATATAAGTTTTTTTTTTGGATATATTAATATTCTGAAATATTTCCACTGTGGGACTCCAGATATTTTTGCCAGCGATTCTAATAACAGTAAAATAATGGTATAGAAATGTTAATATTTTTACAGTTTACTAGATTTTTTTCATGTCCTGTTAGGAGTATTAGGAAAAAGGTCATATTATTAGTGAGATGTGATCTGTAGAATAAAAGATTTCATGGTGATCTTATTCAAGATTGTTGGCTGTAATGCCTCTGTTTTGAGGGTCTAATTTTTTAGCCCTGCTTAGCATACACGAGTGAAAGGAGGTTGCCTTTTCACATTTGTGCTCCTTCTCTGCCATGTATCATCAAGTGTACGTGACACGCTTCTGCCATCTCCATGGGAAATTCTGGAGAGCAGCTGGGAATGCCCTGAGGAAGTCAGTTGTTGTGCTCCTATTGATTTATTTCCCAATATCTTCCTCCTTTAACAGTGAAGTACATCCGATAAACGTGAGAGAGAATTCATTCGGGTAGCCATGTTGTCAGCTGGAAGGAACATTAGAAGTGTGAAATTTCAACAAATCTCTCACCTACAGATCTTGGCCTGTCAAAGCTTATAAATGAGGTGCACTTGGAATGCTGTTGTCCAATTCCCATTTGAATGCTTTCCGTCTGGGGGGTTGTAATTAATGTACACAACTATCCAATTGTCTCAGCCAGGATTGTAGGCTGTTTTGGTCTTGGCTTTGTTATTTTTATTTTTATTATTTTTATTTTAAGTGGTGGTGGTGTATTGTCCTGATAAAATTGTGCTATCAAAATGAGTGTACTCTTACTACTGATGCAACAAGACTTGCTAATGAAAAACCTGAACTTATAAAAGGAGTGGCTTTTGTATATACATGTATACACATAAACACATTAGTTTTTTTTTATATATATACATCTTTTTTTTTTTCTTTTAAATTTGAGAACAGGATGCTACTGTCCACTGATTTCTAACCTTTGTTGTCTTATGGGTAACGGGGTGAAACAAGTGACACACTGAGTGATACCACATTGATGCATGGCTTCATTTTGAACTCTTTTTACTTCCCGTGGACCAGCACACTGTGAGGATTTCATGTGAGACTTGCTTCCTACCAAATGTGGGTTGACTGTCATGGTGGTTGATTGTGAAGTGGATGTAAAGGTGCTAGGGTACCAGTTTTACATTTAGCTCAGACATACAGTGAAGAACTACTTGTCCCAAGGGCTTTGTTCCTTCCCTCATGTTAGTTTCTATATTTTTACGTTTAACCATGACTGGCTTAAAACCAGTAAGAAGTTTGACAGTGGAAACCACATTGTCTTCCTCCTAGGGGGTGTCCTGACCTGACAAGCCAGAGTGGCTCAGTTAACCCTCAGTGCTATTCTGGAGAATGGCACAGTATCAAAAAGTGCTGCTCTGATATATTTCTGTGTGTTTGGTGTTCCCCCCCATCTCGGAGGGACTGTGGAGCTGAGAGGCTTGGGGGGGAGTTGTGCCTGTGGTTCACAGATGCTACGTAGCACAGACCCACCTAGCCTTCTGCCTGGTTGTTGGGACTCCTTGTGTGGGGTTTTGGGTTATGTTTGGTTCAAGTTGTTGCTGCTATTTTTCCCTGAAGCCCCTGGTATGGCTCAACAGCATATGTTGAGCAGTTTTACAGCCTGCTGCTGGCAAGTAGTTTCCATTTTCCCCCTTCCTACTCCTGGCCACAGGCTCCTGCAGCTTCCCTTCCCTCCTCACACTCTTCCACCTACCTTGCTGTGTGGAAAAGTAATCTAGAGGAAATAGCTTGGTGTTTCTTCTGCTGCTTTAGAGAGTTGGTGCCTTGTGGAGCAGCTGGGCTGTGTGAGGACAGGGAGAGCCTGTGGTGTTGTGTTGGGGGAAGGAGGATGAGGATAGAGCCAGGAGAGTGGGGCTGCCACTTTGTGGGGAGGAATTCAAAGGAGGCACAGGCAGCAATGGGTGTGCAGCCGTGGCTGTGGTCAGTCCTCCTGCCTTCTCAGTGTGTGTTGAGTGGGAGTTAATGGTGGAAGCACAAGTGCCTGTGGGCTTCCAGGCATGGCAGGTGCCAGGTGGGACACATATCAGACCTTTCAATTCTACCCGAGCTCCACTTGAGGTGTGTAAGCCTATCCTTTTGTGGGGTTCCAAAGTGTTTTTCCAGTGCCTTGGCTTAAGAGGCTGGTGCAAAGCGTTCAAGAACCTGTGGGTGGGAGAGACAGTTTGACTGTAGGCTTTCCTGAGTCCTGGAGGTGAATAACCAACAGCTAACCCCTCCTTCCTCTCAAAATGTTTTTCTTTGATAAGAGCATGAGCTCAGCTTGGCAGAGGTGCCAAACAGACACAAAGGGGGTTTGTAATGGGACGGCTGTGAAATGAGGAAGCACGACTGGAAAGGATGCAAATACGCAAGTGGCGGGGGTCAAACACTGACACATGCTGCACTTGCCTTGTTTTATAGCCATAACCTTCAGCAATGACTGACTAGTTCCAGGCCACGCTAATTTGGCTTTTTTACCCCCTTCTTCTCCCCCGAGGCGACTCACAACTTCTGGAATAGCAAAACTAGGCAACTTTTTTCCATTGCTGCACATTGCCACCATTTCCCTGCTAATTTTTGCAGTAGGAAGGGGTAAATGCCTGCTCTCTCTGCCGTAGAGATTTGGGGTTCAGATTAAGGGAAAAAAGCAGCATGTCCAATCTAACCAAGAAAATACTGCTTTTCCTTCATGGTGCTAAGGAAAAGCAGGCAAATCTTGTGATCTTCAGCTTTCTTTGTAACTGTTACACAAAGACCTGCTTACTCTATTATATATAATATTTTTTTTTTTCCCTCCCAGGGTTCAGCAGCCCTGGTGGGCGCTCTGTCTCTGCATCAATATAGCTGCTTGTAGATACAAATGGTGTTAGACTTTGGAGGTGCAGGAGGCCCAGTAGCAGAATGTAACACGGTTGTAAACACCAATAGGGCTTTATCTGTGTCTCCTTTAATGATTTTTGTTGAATATGACTTGCTCTAAAACAGCAGTTCAGGTCCCCTGTGTGAGTTTTGACACCGCTGGGCTCAGCTGAAGAAGTGTATTATCTTTCAACAGCGTGGGTTTTATAAAGCCTGAAATACCAGCAGAATAAATAAGTAAATAATGGAGAAAGTGAATAAACAAGGAAACAAGGTGGAAGATGCAATGCAGGAAAAAATATCATGTTAAAAAGAAAGGTAGGAAGGGAAAACCAAAGCAGTTTGACTCCCCAGTAAATGTGTGGCAGCTCTGATTTGATGTGTTTCTTCCTTTTCTTCCTCCCACTATGGCGTGCCCACTGTCTTTCAACATTAACCTTCAGTCTCAGTGTTGTGTGTTACTGTTCCATGAGTCCTGCTCCTGCCCTTGCTCCCCTCCTGTGCCCCCTGCTGAGCTCAGGGCTGGCAGCTGGGGGAAATTCCGTGTGATTTGGAGCTGTGAAGTGCTGTATCAGCACATGGAAGATTAAGGTTTTTAGTAATTTTTTTTTTTTTTCTTACTTGGAGAGGAGAATTAGCGAGCTCCCAAATTCACTGGATTTATTGGAAATCTGTGCTGGCTGAATGTATTTATTCCCCTGTGCTGCTGCCTGTACTCTTGACAGGTGCTGAGAGGAGATTTATAGAAACAGCAAATATTTGCTAGAGTGGCTGAAATATCTGAGGATTATTTAGATGTGACTGTTTATCATCGTGTCTCTTAGTTCTAGTCTTCAATAATTTAAATGCATAAGCTTGAGTCTTTGGGATTTTTTAATCTACTTCTCTGTTGGATTTTATACAGCTTTCATGACTAAATCCTACTACCAATGGACTAGTTCAGGTCTGACTTTGACAGTCACTTTTTTTTCCCTGGTTTTTACTTTTGGTGAAGTAAAATTATGGGGGGAGCAGAACATGACTATAGATGGATGTTGCTCATTCCAGTAGAAAAACTTGGGTTGTGTTCAGCTGACTGAAACTAATTATAAAAAAAAAATCTTAAATAAGAATTTCTGTATTGTTTCTTCTCTCCGCATTTCTGAAGGACTCTTTTTTGCAAAACTTTTACTATTTTTTTGATATCCTTTTGTAAAATATTTCTGCATTGCTAGCTTTTAAAGGAGATACAAGAGGACAAGAAAACAGAAAAAGAAAAGACTTCACATGAATAATTGTAGAATGAAACAACAATAAAAGCAAACCATTAATCTTCCTTCAGTTTTCTTGTGGCATACACAGAAATCAACATCAGCTTTGTGGTTAGTTGGGAGATTAACAAATATATGCTGTGATGCACTAAGCCTGGAAGATAGATCTGGAACCAGAAGCCTGTGTGGAAAAGTCTGCTCCCATGCCACCTCCATAGTTGTGCTTATCTGTTGGCAGGCCCTTCCACTTTTATTGCTGTTCCTGACCCTAATTCTGACTGTTTAGGGAAGTAGGCAATTTCTGAAGTAACAAAGTCCAGAACTGGTAAAACCATCTCTGCAATTTGCCAGTGGCACTCAGCAGAGAGCCAAAGCTGTTTGTGACACTCTGCCACCTGTCCTGTGTTTCTTAGCACAAGAACAGCTGATTTTGCAGCTGTTTGGTCTTTCTTACAGTCTGGGTAGTGTTGGAGTTCATTAGAATCAAGTAGCTGAACTTCATTTGTTTAAGATAAAAACAATGCTGCTTGACTTTTAGGAAATTGAGCAGACAAATGGCAACTTTCTCCCTGTTTCTTCTGATTGCTGTGTATCTTCTCCTCTTCCCACTCCACAAAGGCTGCTTGGAGCACGGTGCTGTGAAGTGTTTCAGTAGCACAGGACCTATTACTGTGTTTTTCTAGTCTTTCCTTGGTGAAGGGGCTGAGCTGATTTTGTTTCTTTAGAAGCTTTGATGTAACTGTCAGCTACTGCCTTTTGATATTGCAGTAATGCACTCTGGGGTTACGTACCATGAGTTCCACGGGAGCAGATGCTGCTGTAAAACGTGCTGTTTATGTGCAAATGTATGTGGGTTGGTGTTTGGGGTTGGGTTTTGGTTTATTTTTTGACTGTATACTTCTGAGTGCCATTTGGGGTAGATTTTAAAATTGTTCTCCCTCTTTACATCTTTTACTGGAAGTTGGTTATGTTTGGTTTCAGTGTTTGAGAGCCTGTTTCAGCTGGAGGTAGCATGGTTTTGGTGTGGATGTCATGTTCTTGAGTTTACTTTTTTTCTTAGACTTGAGGAGAGCATAAATTTGTTGACCTTCATGGCCCATTGCAAAGCTTATTTCCTGGAGGGCGTGGAGTGTGTCTGAGGCTTTGAGTTTGTGGAAGCACCAGTCACATTGGTTTGGTTGATGCATGAATGTGTTTTTGCATTAATTTTTATATGGGCACCTTGGTCACGACAGACGAGCTCTTAGACCCTGAAGGAATGAAGTTCTATAAAGAAAGGTCTTTCAAAATGTTTTTGTTTAACTGATTCTCAGGTTGTTCTAGGAAATCTGAGAATCAAATCCAAGATGGAGTTAATAAAGCAAAATGTGATTTGGTCAGGTGTTACAGATCTGGAAAGCTGACTTACACCCATAGTAGCACTGGACTTCATTTCGGTTTTATGTGCACATCAAAGCATTCAAATGCATTAAGGAAATTATGTGTATTCTTGTTTTGCAAAAGGATATTGCATTTCTCCTCTTTCCTTAGTTCTTCAAGTTCACTTATAGCTTCCATTTAATTCTCAACAAATGTAAGCAACCATATACAGTGAATATGCAAATACATAGCTTTATTTTGGGTCCTGTTGACCTGCCCAAACTAGCACTAGCAAAAGTACTCTTTCTTTTTTCTTTTTTTTTTCTCCTTCCCTTTCACAAAAAGGATATTCCATGTTAACTTCTGCCAGCTAGCTGTCTGACTTGGATTGTGCTCTGTAAGGTATTATTGGATAAGGATTACAGGAAAGGCTTGGTTAGTAACAAAGAACTGTTCCTAACCTTAATTCTCAAAAACTGACTCGAAACTGTTTACATTTGAGTAATTCTAATTTCTTGTGCTTGTGTGTTTTCTTAACATCATTAGAGGCTTAAGCATGCAGGTGGGAGGGCCTTTTTTTTTTCTGTTGGCTTTAGTATGACATGACTTTAAAACAAATAAACCCCCAAAATCCCCCAGAACAAAACTCTTCCTACCCCCTATGCATATTTAGAGAGAGGTTCTGTGGAATGTATTTCTGTATGTGTTTGTATAGGTGAAGGACAAAAAGAACATGTTTTTAAATCTAGATTTGTCTAACAAACTGTTAAGTTTTGGTTATGGAAGGAGTGAAGTGTAGACACAAATATTAAGGGTACTGCAATTATAATAAAATAGGATAGTAGAAGAAGTTATGGCTCCAAAGAGGCTACCAGTGCATTCGTTTCCCTTGTTTCATAGTACTTTATGAAGAAGAGAAATTATGACTTATGTTTATGGAACAAATCTATCCAGAGTAACTTTCTCTGGGCCCTGTGGCCTCGTGCTTGGCAGGAAACGTGTGGGAGAAGATGCAGCAGATTGTTTTGTTCAGGGCAGTAGCCAGAGCCCACTGAAACCATCAGAAATACCCTGACAGTTGCCATGTCTGAGTCTCAGACCTGCTGGGGCTTTCAGCTTGACTGTCTTGGTTTGTGTCATTTGTGTGATGATAAAAATGGTTAAGCAGTGGTCCTCTTTCACCTTTCTGCTTCTAAAACAGTCTGCCTGTGTCATTTACAGCAATTCAGTCTGCTTGACTGCTTAGCACGGCGCGAAACACTTCAGTGCAACTGGACTTTCTGCCCCTTTCTCTTTACCTAATGGTAAATAGGAGCAAAATACACCTGGAGTTCAAGCTTTACTTGAATTAGTAGGCTGTGTAAATATAAATCTAAATTATTCTGGGCAGGGAGTGTCTGGGGAGGGGGTCCTCCCCCATCCCCATTGTGATGCGCCTGTGCTTGGCTGCTGGTGCTCCCCAGTCAGTCAGAGGCCAAAGTGAAATTCCAGAAGTTGTAGTTGCACGTGTGGCAAACTCATTCTCTGTTGTCTGGGCCGGGTTTCCTTCAGCTGAGCTTCTGTCCTCTTTTAGAGTTTCAACACTTCTTACCCCTGAGACATTATCTTTTCTCTTAATTAATCTTTTCATTCTTTGTAGAGTCTGGACTTCCTCTCCATTTCCTGTTTAAAGTGTTTATTCATCCAAGCAAGTCTCCAATCTTTCCTTATCGTTTTTCCTTTCTGCTTGGAATGGGAATAACATCCATATTTTTCAAATGAAATATTTCTGTGTTAGAAATTTCTGTGTTTTCTGAGTTAGAATTTGTGAGCACAACCTCACTAATTTCTTTGGTTTCTCAAAAATTTGTCGTTGGGAGATCCTAAAGTCCCATTTACATTTGCTTTTGTGTGTTTGATAATTCTTACGAAACTATAACATATGCAGTGATTTTTGATAGCAGCTCTTCTGTTCAGTCTCTGCTTCTCACTAAGGCAATGGCTAGAATAGATTTATCTCATGTATTTCCTTGTTGTTTATGAAAACAATCTCATTAATAATAGGAAAAAAAGCTCTCAAAAATGTTTTGGTCACCATTTTTCAAACAAGGTGAAAGCTGCAACATATTGTAGTGTTGGAAAGGGAAAAGATAGAATTTGTCCTATGCAGGTGTAATTATTGTGCAGTAAACTTCTTCACGTTTCCAACTTGTGTGTATCTACTCACCTTCCTAGCTGCAGCAAGGATGAACTCAGCCAGTATTAAAAGACTATTGGGTTAGCCTAGACTTCTGGGTGCCTGGTGGCCTTTTGGCAGATGCAGATTATAGGCATCTCCAAAACATTAACTTCTGCTTTCAGAGTTGGTAGCCTGTCTGAGGACTAGGGAATACTCTTGTCCAGTTCCTAGACTGAAGAGCCCTGGAAAGAAAAGAGGCGAGAAGTGGTATGATAGAAGAGATATATGCTATGGAATAACTTCTGTGCTTTCTTAGTGGGTACCTCCCCCTTTCTCAAGTGGACAAAGGTTCTCTGAGCCATAAATAAATGCATTATTTTTCAGGAAAACCATTATTCCATATTTATTTTAACCCCATAATTTTAGGGCTAAGTTCAGTACACTGACACCACTGGAAATAACATGCATGTGGCTTGCACCTGGGGCATAGCGGTTTATTAATAAAAATGTGACCATAAACCATGACAACTTTTTCCCTATGTCTGTTTTCATTATCACTGTGTGTGCATTCAAACCTGAATGCCCACTTCCTCGGGGATGGTGTTTGTTCTGTGCCAAGCATGAAGACTTATCTAAGCATAAATAAAGATTGCAATAAAAGCAGTACGTAAAATCACTAGGAGCAATACTATTAAGTGCTTAAAGTTGGAAATTACAGAATCATATAACTCAGAGTTGGAAGGGACCTCTAGAGATCATTTAGTCCAACTCCCCTGCTAAAGCAGGATTGCCCAGAGCACATCACTCAGGACTGAATCCAGGTGGAGCTTGAAGGACTCCAGAGAAGAGGACTCCACACTCTTCCAGGGCTCTGTCACGCTCACCAGAAAGAAGCTATGCCTCATATTTGAATGGAACTTCCTATGTACCACCTTGTGCCCATTGCCCCTCGTCCTGTCACTGGGAGCCACTGAAAAAATCTGGCTCCATCCACCTTCAACCCACCTTTTAGATACTTGAAAGCATTCATAAGGTTTCCCCTCATCCTTCTCCAGGCTAAAGACTCCCAGCTTTCTCAGCCTTTCCTCATCAAGGAGACGTTCCAATCCCTCCATCATCTTTGTTGCCCTACAAATGCAAAAAGTTTGAAGAGACAGTTCAGAAATTTGGCCCATGTTGTGCTTCAGAAATGTCTTTGTGAGGGTTTTTCCCCCCGCCCCCTTTCTTTCCTTGGAGATGTAAAAGCCTGTGTGGAAAACCTCTTCTCACTCCTCGCATTTCACTTCTTTCCGTTACTGAAAGAAATCCAAGTTCTCATAGTTCACATAAAATGGATTCAGTCCAGGGAGATCGTTGCCCTGTTCTCGTTATTAATCTAGAAGGCTTTATAGTTGTGACATGTGCTGCGAAGAGTAGAGAGAGGGCAGAGGCGCCTGCCTGAAGGATGGGGGGAGATGATGTGTCTCCCCCCGGTACAGAGCAGCCCTTTTCAGTGGTGATAATATGCCCCTTTGAGCCAGGGGTAGTCAGAAGCCCAAACCCTTCTCATGGGTGGCTGGACCCGGCGTGGGAAGGAGAAGAGGAGAGTGGCCGCCAAGCCCAGACCTTCTCATCGCTGATCCCTGACCTGGCTGCCAGCAGGGAATTGCAGTCAGAGGCTATGAGACTGATCTGAAACTGAGTCATGCTGTATTTAAATGAAAATAAATATTTAGTGCCTTTTTTTTTCTTTCTCCTTAGGACCCTCTTGTGTGAGACTTATTAAATGTCTGTGTTTAACTGGAGTGCAAACGTAGCTTTAATTAGAAAGGATGTTTTTGCTTAAAGCTGTGTGCTGTCCCTGACAAGGGTTTGTGACTCTGTTATTAATGGCTTTTCCTAATGACCTGGTCTGAAGATTCCCAAACCACGATCCCAGAGATCGCTTCAGGTCTGTGGGGAGCTGACACGCTGTGGCAGCTGCTGTTAGGCTTCTTGCCAGAGATCAAATCATGCAAAAAGCAGCTAAAAACACACTGAATGCTGCTTTTTCTTTTTTTTTCTTTTTTTTCCCCCCCCTTCTAAGTGAGCAAGTGCTGCCTACTACAGTCCTGTTACTTATTTGTAAGTGGGAGGGAGAATTCCCAAGGACAACAAGGCTGCAGAGAAGTGGTCCTTAGGCTTGGGAGGAGTCATTACTGCTCCTTTTCTTGGATTTTACTTTCTTTTAATAAATGATGTTTTATGTGATTTGGTGTTGGATCAATATTTATTCCTACTCCCCTGGTATTGATAGCTAGGTGACTTCTGGTGTACAAATGAACATTTCTGACAGTTAAAAATACATGGAATGTTTCACATATGGGCTTTTAAATCCTGTGTGGGGGTACAGAAGTTGTGTAGATTTACATCGCAATAGAAAACTTCTTTGTAAATCTCAAGCATGATATTTTATATATATATCTTTCAATATCACAGTATTAAGTAGTCAGAAGACAGGCTCTGGCCAACTCCTATTTCAAAAAGGCTTGTAGAAATACTACCTTTTTTTTTTTTTCCCCTGCTGCACATGTAATCTATATTAATTTTGTAGGTGTCTATGATTTTTTTTCTCATTACTATCCTAGTCTCTAAGACTGGAGAATGCTTTCCTGCAAATAAAAGGTTAAATTTTTTTCTGCAGCTCAGGAAAGGAGAGGACTTTTTCAAATTGTGAGAGTATTTATTTTTATCATATAGACAAGGATGTTTGGTTGAAACAAATGTTTTTTTTAAAGACAGCAGCTGGTTCCAGCCTCCAGGTTTGAAGTATTTTCAGTCTCATCTGCTTTCAAGCAGCTGGAAGCAAGCCTGTATGGGTTGCTTATTTAAGAGGTTGATGTACTTTCTGTGGGGAATGCAGAACTGGATCTCACAGAAAGGAATATATTAATGTGGTCAGTGATGAGTTTTAATATGTTGAGCTTTTGCACTAAGAGCCTTTGAAAAAAGTGCTTTACTCTGAAAGTTCTCTTTATCTTCTGCAAATAAAAGTAACAAATGTTTGACCATGGCCAGACTGCGTTTGTAAATGGTGGTTTAAATCAACCTACAAATCTGAAATAACTAGTTATTTTAGATTAATCTGAAAGAAATATCTCAATAAAAGGAAAATTTTAGAGGAGGATTACTTTTACATTCCAGTTACTGGTAAGGGAAGGCATGCCTTTGAATAGCCAAAGCATCACATAAGAACTTTCTTATTCAATATATATGGATATCTATGATCATTTTCCCTACCCCATGCAACTGATATCTAGCACCATGTAAGTCAGTAGCAGAAAAAAGATTCAGTTTGAAAGATGACCATCAAATATCTCCATTGAGATGATGTGCATTGCTCAGCTAATGTATTGCTTTACACAGAATATACAGTGAATGAGGAGGGATTATTTCCACGTGAATTGTTTGCACGATGGAGGAAAGATGAGGCAGCAGCAAAGTGGGTCAGGCTGAATCCCCTATTCTTTGTACAGAATTAAAAAAAATATATGGAGATTTAGTGAGAAATGGGCAAGTTTAGCCCTTTCTTTCCTTGCTGTGTGTGCACATTCTGTCTTTTCTGGTTTTAATAAAACTGGTAAGTCTGTTGGGTATATTTCTTAAATTCTCAGCAGTTAACATGTATTCAAGATGTTTCCTTTAGGAAGGTTTTCCTCTTTCCATATGCTTGCTAACTAGGGAGTTGGGAGTAGCGCTGCCTTAAAGCGAGAGCAACGCCTAATTCCATGGGAAGGGCAGTGGTAGAGAATGTAGAGGGGGGGAAAAGTGACAGTAATTTTCCTGGCCCCATGTGTGCTCTCACAGTGAGGTACTTGCTGTATGTTATAATGGGCTGTGTTTACAAAAATATATTAATTCATTTTCAAAAAAAAACCCCAACACCTGAGCATCATGAAATGCAGTTAAAGACATTTTTATGCTTAAAATGCATACAAGCAGTATTTATCTTTCTAATAATTCTTTGAATATTAACATTAAGCATGTGAGTAAGTTCTATCAAGTGATCTGTAGCACTGAGGGGTGGTAGCTGAGGATATAAAACATTGCACCAGTTTGTCTTGCAAATCTAGTTGCACCCTGAGAGAACTGTTCCTCTAGATGGTATTTTGAGCTTAGCATGTGCGAGTGGTCCTGGATTTATGTTGTAAAGAGTCTGGATCCTGATATAGTTGACTACTTGAGTCACGGCAGTACTCTTCCTGCATGCAGTGCCCTACCTTTTGGCTCATTCAACATCCAGAACCTTCTTACCTGAAATACCATCATTGTACTCTTATACTTTAAAGAAATAGCATAGGGTTGTCACTGTAGATGAGATGTTCATTGCCCTGATTTGCAGAACATGTTCTTTGACTATAGCATTCATTTCTGTGCAGCTATTTCCCATCCCTGCTTTCACCCACTTTCGATGTGACCTATATTATATGTGCATATTTTACCTTTTCATTGCAGAAACAGTATGCGTAACAGCCCTTTTCTCCTCCTCTGTTCAAGAGTCTTGGTTTTCTGTACCTTAACAGATTATATAGACACTTCTGCAATTCTTTTGGGCAATATGCTGCCACTATACCTTTTGACACAAGACACAGATCTGCTTCCATAGTGGAACTTTGCCGATTTTAAATATGTGAAAGACTCTACTTGTGTAGGTAAAGATCTAGTATAAGGTTTGAGGAAAACAACAGGCAACTGGGCTTTCTCAATGGTGTTGCTCTGCTTGTGACCTTGGGAGGACAGGATTAGTGTGTATCACAGTAGTATGTTTTTCTAAAAACACAAACAAAACCCCAGTCCTAGGACGCAGGTGTTGCAGTAAATAAATGGAGATCAAAAGATTTCATATTGTGAAGAGACATTGTTAGATCAGAATGCATAAGAAAAGAATAATTTATTTTTTATTAAAGACCTTGATCTACAGTGTTTCCTCTCAGGACTTGTTCTTTAACTTTCTAAAAAGTTTTAGATCTTTTAGACTGCACTTACACAGCGTAATTTTTTTCCTCATCTTTCTTTTATCAGCAGTTTGTGAGCTGAGCAGGAGCACTATCAGTGGACTATAGAGTTCCATGTATCAATCAATTTTTCTGCTGTCAATTTTTTTCTTTTTTTCTGAGAGTAATGGTGGAAATACACTTTGCAACTTTCATATGTACATGAGAAAAGACAAAGCTGCCAATATAAGATTGCTGTGTACCCATATGTCTGGATCAGTGCTTCTTGTTTCTTTTGTGAGAATGCTTCAGCATGAGCATTATTTCAGCATCTCTGCATTTGCAGATGATTGTAATCAATATTAAGCTGCTGTTGGTACGATGTATCATAGTAGTGTACTTTTAATTTTTTTTTTAAAGGATCCTGAAATAGTTGTAGGTTAATAAATATAATTGTTGATAAATGACTATAAGACAACTACATGCAAGAGTTTGAAATGACTAGAAACTGTGGGGCATTTTAAACACCAAAAATCATGAAAGCATCATTTTTGTTTGGAGGTTTTCCTAGGTTACATAACTTTGCAGTAAAAAGAAATTAAACTGGAATTACATTCAGGTTTCCTTTAGAAGTAACCTATACCGTACTTCAGGATCCTTCAGAATGAGAACTTCCTTGCTAACTAGAAATTAAAATACTCACAGAAATGTGAATGGAGGGGAGGCAAAAAGGAGTTATAAAGTTGTGTATCATGACCATGCGAGGTAAATAAGAGCACGTCACAGTACTGGGTCATGATAAGGGGCCAGTTAATGTCTCTTTAGCCGTACTGCTAAATCCATGCCTGATTTAGAATGAAGACATTGAAAATTGTGGGAAGACATACTCTGTCACAGGATTGAAGCATCTTTCTGGCACTGAATTGTCATGTACACAACGGCGTTTGCTATACTGTTCCCCTTGTTCCAGAAATGGCGGGTGGGTGAGAGGAACTTTCTGGGATTCCAGAAACTTTAAGCAGCTGGTCTTTGGTGTTTGGTCCTGCTTCTAAAGGGTTTCAACACCCTGGCCCTGTACGCAACCTGCTCTAGGTAACATGACTTGATTGTTGTTAGGAACAGCTGTGTTGCTCACAGGTTCCTATGTCTCCAGGGGATGCCCTTTTAGGAGAGGTATTGAAATTAGGATGGTACTGCCTGCTGATCAGAGCAATGTATCACTTTTAGTATTCTTGCCTAAACACTGAAAGTATTTTCTGCTTGTTTTGGTTTTACTCTGCTAAATTGATGAATATTGCTTGTTCTTCAAAGCTGATAAATAAAGCTCTTGCCATATTGCTTAGATTAAAGCAGCTTTATATTTCATTAGAATAATATTATGTAATGATTATGTTTGGACCTGGTCTTCTTTTCCTTTTCTCCTGCTAGTATTATTCTGTGGTGGCCTTCAAACAAGTGATCCTGTTAGATTCTTACTGGGTGGCCAAAAAGCAGAAGATTGTAAGAGTTACAAAGATTCATGTTTGTTTTGGGTGGAGGCTTCAAAGGCTCGCATGCTTCCTTACACAAGGATGCAGTGAGGAAATGGTAAGGCAGGAAAATAATTTCTGAATCTGTTTTGTATAAAAAGGGAATCAGAGAGCCACCATCCTTGCTTAGCTTCAGTGGGAAGGCAGTATAGTCATGGATTTCTTTGCACTATACATCTTTGATGTTTGTGTTAGTTGCCATCAATAAAACTTCCTTTTTTTTCTTTGTATGCACACTTAAAACACAGCAATACATTCATAAGGCAAATTGTAAATGGTGTGCTAAAGCTTAGCAACTTAACGTATATAGTTTGAGGTGCTGGAAGATGGGATGTATTCCAGTCCATATGTTCTGCGGACTCCAATTAGTAAGACCCTCCTGCTGCTGTGTGGGATAAAGTGTGAGTTAGGATTTAAAGCTGTGTATTTTTTTGATAAGTTATTGAAGGAATTACCTCATCAGTTCCTTCCAGTACTAAAGATAACTCACTCGTGTAGCTTGCCTAGGCTGGCCTGTATCTGGAGGGCTTGTGATTTTGTTGTATATCACCCATGTTAGTCATTTTATTAGACGATGTTAGGATATAACTGTAAATCAGAATATTATGAAGGTCTGCAGGAACACAGGTCTTTATATACCATGTCAGACTATTGCCACTTAAAGAATTGTGTGCTGCTGTGTACTAAGGATAGATGAAAATAAAAGTAAGAAATTTATTTGTCTCATTCAGTTGACTCCTTTCATGAAGGAAGGAAGGAAGGAAATGTTTAGTATTAATATGCAGCAGCTTATATGTGTTGCTAGTGGTCGTGTCTGTTGTGGTCTTGGTCAAGAAAAAAAATCTTATCTATGTGCTTTCTAGCTGTAAACCTCTTGTTGTTGTTGTTGTTTATTTATTTATTTCTAATTCCCAGGCCCCTGCACTCCCTTGCCTTTCTTTTACGAGGCTTCCAGTTAATGAAGTTGCGCAGAGGAAGTGATTCAGATTGTAGATAGGACACGGGCAATGTACATAGGCATAAGGAGATGCTGTGGGATAGTCAAGGCTTTCTTTCAGAGTAACCAAACCATGGAGCAGAAATTCCACAGAGGAATGACTCAAGAGGACTCCATGTACCTGAGTCACTTCTTTGAAATTATTACTCTTTCTCAGTACTTGCCCACATAGGCATTATTTCTTGTCTTCTTTGTGTTAATAGGTTGAACTTCACATTGCTTTTGTGGTAAAGGAGCTTTCTGTTTAAGTAGGGAACTGAAGTTTCTGGATATCCAAGCAATGTCTCTGCCATCGGGGCATGCTGTAGAGCACCCCAGTGCCATAACTCCATTAGGCATGCTTTTGAGCTCCATCTAGGTCTGTCAAACCAGGATGCATGGAAAAGACACGGGTCTTGTCCTGTCCTGGTGTTGGAGTGCAGCTAGGGGCTCCTCTAGGCGAGGAGGTGATGTGCAGCTGAGCTCAGTAATGGAACATATGTTAAAGCTGAAGTCAGTAATGGAATATATATTAAAACTGACTTGCTCAGGGCTGTCTGGGCAGACAGGTAGGCAGCTGATATCCCACCCATGCTGCTGCTGGTTGACCAAATGTCTATCTGACAGAAGGTGACCAATCTAGGACACCTCATTTTAAATTATAAATCGTGGGAACTCACCCACTGATTTAATGAAATTGAGGAGTGGCAGCAGATATTGCAGTGTTACAAACTGGTCAGAGCCCAAGCTGGTTAACTGAACATTAAACAGCACTACATGGGAAAAATCAAGCAAACTTAGTTTTCTTGGCAATACTTACCCTTGTTTTCCATTTCAGGAGGATGTAGGGCTCTGTGAAATATAACTAGAGACTGTCATTACAAGTCCTACTCAAGTCAGCTTCCCAAGACCTCTTATGCTCAGCACTGACTCTTAAGTCAGCTCCAAAAAGTCTGTAGATTACTAAAAATAGATAGTACAGTCTTTGTTGGAAGATTAATGTTATGGATTCTGTGGTTGTAAATTACAGTTCCATTTGCAGAGGTTTGCTTGTCTAAATCCCACATAAATACCTTCAAACAAATATTAAAGGGGATGCAGGGTAGGATTTTTTTATTTGCTTTGGGTTTCTGTTGAAATATTTGTTCCAAGAACTGACTTCAGTTGGACTGTAGTTTTAGAAAATGAAACCTCAAGTGATTTCCAGTAAGGGATGACAAGATCCCTCAGTTTGGAAACCTAACTCTAACTTTACCAGGTTTGTCAGTCTAAATGTGTTCCATTAATTCAATGAGCATCCTTGCCCCACAATACATTCCGAGATGAGAAGCCTCAAAAAGAAGCTGTGATGGCCATTACAAGAGCAAAAATCAGTTTTGCCTCTGGAGTGGCAGGTGTTCTGTCAGCATTTTTTTTTCTTTTGCCCTGCCTGAGAGTCTCTGCTGTAAAACTGAGAAAGCTCTGAGTATTTTTTTATGCTTAGGCATCCTTATGTTGCTGTGATGGTACCAAGGGACACTTATCTGGTGATACTTGTGATACTATAAGTTATGATGATTGTTATTGTTTCTAGTTCTTCTCTGAAGTAACTGATTTTATCAGGGATTAGAATTTTTTTTTAAAAGGCAACAGTTTTCTTTTCTGAATTTGTCACCTGTATAATTTAATTAAGTATATATATTCTTAGCATTAATATGATAAAAAATTGGATTTGTGATTATAGAGGTATTTTCTTTGTCGTAGAAATACATCCTAAACCTTTTAGAGAAGGTGGTTAAAAGTGAATGACTGTCTACAGAAACACAAACAAAATAATAAAGATTATTATCTGTCATCTTATTTACCATTTTTTGCCACACCCTTTTAGGACCTTGAATGTAATATTTTGCTTGAATGTAATATTTTCTTCCCTGTCTGTGTGCTTTTCTGTTTCTGTATCAACCGGATAGACTCCCCTTTTTTTTCTTGTTTTACAGAAAAAAAAAAAAAGTAGAAAGGAAGTTAACTCCCTCTGTGTTGTCCTGGGAATTTTATCAAGTCTGAGTTCTTCAATTATTTTGGAGTGAACGTTGCAATATCATTGAACAGTTAGAGTTATTCACAGGAATTGTAACCCATAAGAAAAAAAACAAGAAGTCAGTTTTTGCATTGCTGCTATTTTTTGGTTTTTTTTGAAAACAGACTTTTGGCAGTGTAGAATATATATATACACATAATAAACTCTGGAATTTTAAGTGTAGTGAGAAGGATGTAAGAGGAAAAGGCCTGCGTTGTTTTTTTTTTTATGAGCCTGACTTTTAAGGGATATGTTCACTATGGTTATCATCCAGTGTTTTTTGCCTGCCTGAAATGTAATGCCTTATGTGCACAAATCTACTTCACTTGGTTGATCTTTGTCCTTGACTTGGTTTTGGGTGATGTCCACTGTCTTTGGTCAGAAGTAGCTGCATTTTCCTAGTATATACCAGGGGTAAATGATGCCTCAGTGCACTCAGGCCAGATTCCCTTGATGTTTTATGTCTGCCAGTGCACCACACCATGTGGAAATGGTTATTCTCAAACCCCACCTACACTCACTAGAATCTCACTCCTTTGGTACATGCCACAGCAAGCACACACAAGCTGTACTTGCTAATTGCACTGTCAATGATAGTCTTGTGGGAATGTTTGTGTCGTCCCAGGAGGCACCGTGCTCAGATGCTTCCTGAGTGCTCAGCGCTGAGCTGTGTGAGACTGAGGGCATCCTTCCTGCTGCCTCAGATGGGTAGGTGCACCCAAAACTGGGGTCTTGGGAGGATGAGGAATGTGAAAATCTAAAAGGGATTGGATGTAACAATGCAGGGGAGTGTTTTCTTGCTTTCCTTGAAACAGATGTTGCTGTTTAAATAAAAAAACTCCAACCAAACAATGAAAACACCCATCACACTTTTCCCTTTTCCACTCCTGGTTTCAGCTCACCAGGTCCACAGCTTCAGAGGAGAAGATGGTGGCTTGTCAGCAAAAGGGAAAGCTGGCATGCCTTTGGGTAGTCCAATGAGAAAAGAAAATGTGAAAGATGCCTTCCACCTTAAGTGACTTTATTATTTTAGTGGAAGAATGCAGCAGAAGTGTACCTCTCCGTTGGGGTTGTTCAGCCTGGAGAAGAGAAGGCTCCAGGGAAACCTTATAGCAGCCTTCCAGGGTCTGAAGGGAGCCTACAGAGGAGCTGGAGAGCGACTCTTTGTCAGGAGGGGTAGTGACAGGACAAGGAGTAATAGTTTTAAAATGGAAGAGAGGAGATTTAGATTAGATATTAGGAAGAAATTCTTTGCTGTGAGAGTGGTGAGACACTGAAACAGGTTGTCCAGAGAAGTTGTGGATGCCCCATCCAGGGATTGGAACTTGATGATCTTTGAGGTCCCTTCCAACTCTAACCATTCTATGTTTCTATTCTGCCTGTGTCTGAGGTACTGGGGTTGGTACTGGTATTATTTCTGTTCTGTGTCATCCCTGACATTTTCCAATATGCAAATGTCACTACTCAGTGAAAACTAAAAGCGAGTTAAGTATAGAACTAAAGCCATATGGTAGTTCAGACAGAAAAGTTAGATAATTAGCTGTTCTTGTCAAGGGACTGTGATTAAAATAGGCCATCCTCATAATAGTGACTAGTTTGCAGGGACTTCCTGAAAGCCACCTGGGATAATGATAATGAAAAGAACAAAATTAAAAAAAGAGGGGGAGGTGGTGCGATTATAGCTCACTATGTCTTTTGTAAGTGAATTAAGTCAGTTTTTAATTTGAAGACTGTTTGTTATTTGGGTACTTTGGAAAGAAAAATAAATTGAGTTTTCTACCTTTGTTTGGCAAAGTGACACAACTAGGTCAGCCAGGTAACTGCTGGGGATCCTTAATGTTTCTGTGTCAAGCTCTGGTTTCCTTGCTCACATCTTTATTAACTTGTGAGTACTGCTGGCATAGCTCATCTTTGAAGACCACTCTTACCAAGGTAACTTGGTGTGTCCTGTTCAGGGAGATTTGTTCCTTTGGGGGAATCAGCACTATTAAAGAAAACTAAATGAGGAAAAACATCAGAATGCCATTACTGCTATTGTCTTTATTAGGTGATGATCACAATATACACAACAATGTTAGTTTAATATGAATTTATACTGATTGATATCTTTTAAGGAAAAAAGCTGTTTAGCAAGTATTACTTAAAAGTAACATAGCTACATTGTGGGAGGAAGGATCTTGTGTAGCTTTATCAGTTCCAGCATTACTGTGGAGAAGCTCTGTGCTCCCTTTGGCCTTTCCTACTGAAATCTTGTCCTCCTTGTCCAAGAGAATAGCAGCAGGGAAACCTCCAAAGGCTGAACATATGCATCCTGCATATGGATTCCTTAGTGGATGCCCCATTCCAATGTAATAGAGTAATTTTAATCAGTGAAGTCTGACCTGAATCTTCTCCCATGCTGGGTCTCTTTGGGAATGCGGTGTTAAAGACAACTATGCTAAATGGACAAATACAACAGTAGAAACAGATATGGAAACAGCAAAGGAAGAATGCTCCATCATTAGTATGATTTAATTAAATATATTATTACTTCAGATGGATAAAAATCCCAAATACAAATGACATAAATGGAAATTTATCTTCTTTTTTTTTTCTTTTTTTTTTTTTTGGACAGTTGCTACTTATTTAACAAAAACTGCTCATACTGTTTCAGATAGAGCTTTGTAAGATTTCTACTGTGACTGTAATACACTGCAAATCCCTTTTGAAATTGTAAGCAAGTTGAATGCTTAAAATATGGCCAAGAATTAGAAGTGTCTTGCTTTTCTCTGCTTAGATTCCCCTCTCAAAAAAAAAAAAAAAGATCTGTTCCAAAATTATTTTCATTAAATGAAGCTCTTTTTGTCCCTTTATTCCTTGATTAAGAAAGCAATGATTTGAAAAATTCAAGATATTGGGGTCTCAAAAGTGTCAGGGACGCTCAGGTTTTATAAAACATAACTAAACAATTCAGTGCAATATGCTCAAAATAAATTACTGTGAATATTTGTGTATATAGAAATATTTCTGATCAGTTTAACGGGTCAAACTTTCATATAATTAAAAACGTAATAAATGTATGCATGTATGATCAAGTTAATATAAGTCTCTAAATTCATTCTGTGCGAAACAGCAATGTGATGTGTCTAGTGAGTACTTACCTAGGACTTGTTGTAAGAAGTGTTGAATCTGAACCCTGCTTTAGAAATTTTCTTTTATTGTGAAAATTAAACTATTAAAAACTGCTTTTGAAGTATTTTCTTGAAAACTATCACAAGTGGAAGATCCATATTTTTAGCTTTTAAGTGCAGTTTGTCACTCCTGCTTTAAGTTCTGCCTGCTCTTGAGTTGTTTCCTTCTATACTCAGTGACCTGATCACCACAGTTCTGCTTTGTATTATTTTTTTGTTTGTGGCAAACTTTTGCATTATGACCAGACAATGTGGCTTTCCAGCATTCTTCACATTTTTTATTGCTATTTACATACACGGGAGAAAATGGACTGAAAAGCTGGCAATGAAGCTGAAGCAAGAATAGGGTTTTCACTTGGTACTGTTAAACCTGGTTTTAGGTTAATCTTTAGATTTATCTTTTAATAAATCTCCAGGGCAAGTGACTGTCAAAGGTATGAGATAATAGAAAGGCTGGGTGGCTGGGGTTGAGCACTGCTAAGACTGAGTGTTCTCTTGATGGCAATTCATTGGAGTTGAATTTAATCTGATTTTAAAATTCAGTTTTTTTAAGAACGAAAGCTTGTTTTGTAGTATGACAGACCTTTACATTTTTTTTCTTTTTATCTAAATTGTACATCTCTGATGTGCCAGAGTTTTTTCATATCTGTTTTCTGATGGGGTATCCGATTATACATTTTCGTTTTGTCCAATTCTTTGTATGAGTTGGTGAAATTCAGATTTTCTTTTAGATAAGCCTTTGGCCTTTCAGTTGCTTCTGCCTTGCAAAGAAATTAATTCTTTCAAGCCAGTGAGTCCGCAGCTCTAGCTGTGACTGTAGATGAATGTTCTTACAGGGTCATGTACTGTAGCTCTGAACCTAAATAAAAGGATTAACAAGAGTTCACTTGGAGGAAAAATGCTTAATTTCAGCATAATAACTATGAGAATCCATAGGGAACACCAATAAAGCTTTACTATTAAAATTGTTAACAAATGATTATTCCACCCTGACCCCCCCTTCCTGCTGTTATTGTACTTTTGGAACAGTAACAAAGAATGGGATTGACCTAGTTCATGGTAGTACTTTAGTCCCTGGCCTACAAATGATTGTTTTCTTGAAAAATAATTCCTAGTTTAGTTCTTTTAGGAGGCAATGATTGTATTTATGGAAGGGCATGATGTTTTCTGATGGATTTCATGCACTTTTCTTCCCCAAGACTTTGATGCAAAGGAAGAAGGGGCATCCTGTAGATAGTTATGCTGGGATCAAGCCTCACAGCCAGCAGTGTCCCATATGGCACATCTCATTGCTCCAGAAGAGCCTGTACGTTTTCCACAACTAGTACAAACTGTTTTTAATGATTCCTGGCAGAAAGGGAGGATTTCCAGAATGACTCTCTTCAGCTGCATGCACAGACCTCAGTGTCTTGTCTCCCAGCTTCCCCTCTGCCTGGGAGTCTGGGAGAGCAGAGGGCTTCCTCCTTCACCAGTATCTCCGTTGGCTGCTGATGGCTGGGGTGCAGCTCCTTTCGGCTCAAGCAAGTGGTGTGGAAGTCAATAGTCTGATCCTCAAGGGGTCTCCTGTCTCTACTAGAGATGCCAGGAGAGGATGGAAGGGCTTTGTGAGTTTGATGGGGATCTTGACTTTCCCCAGCATTTTAGGTGTGCCTGCCTCAGGCAGCACCGTTATCTGAGCAGACAAAGCAATACTTCCATCCGTTTCCTTGGGAAGGAAAATGGGCAATTAAAATTTACTAATTTTAATAATAGATCATTTAGTAAGAGATCAGACAGAAAAGTATCATCTAATTTTAAAGGTTAAAGCTCCATATTTGCTTTGCCTTTTGCTTCATTTGGGCTTTGGGAGGTGGTCAGAGGATCCTGGTTTGGCAGGTTGGTGAACTCCTGGCTAGAAAATGCCACAGTGCCCAGCTGGGTTGCCTGCCAGGAGCTCCTGGTGTTGGAGCCAAGGCATGAAGGTTGGTGCATGAATAGGTCTCGCTTGATAATGATCCAAGATGCTCTTTGAGCACACACTTAGCACCAAGAACTGAAAACATTTTGAGTTCTGTCATGTGCTTTTCTGTTCCTTATTTTTGCTTTAAAGACTTTGCCCTTCTGAGACATGTTTATGTGTCTAATACATTTTTGCCAAGAAATATAACCTGTAAAAATATTTCTCAATTTTTGTTTCATCAAAAGATTACCTAATACTTTTTTTTGGAGAGAAGAAAAATCTATGGACAATAATGTGCTGCGTTTCAACAGTGGTTTTCATTTGTGACCAGATGAGTCTGAACTTTGAATGTTGACCCACCCTTTTAATTTCTCTCCTGTTGTTTCTTGCTTGCATGATCAGGAATATGGTTTCAATTTTTTTTCCTCGTGGTTATTTTGTAGATCACCTTTTGAAACTGTAGGGACCACCAGCTGTCCATAGGGCTTGCTGAGGAGCTATAGTCTGCATAAAATTCCACACAAACTTTTGTTTTTTGCTATTCTTATGCTCCAGCACTTTTTGAGTCAAACGTTTCAATTTTTTAAGACAGTTATGTAAAATTGGTGATGTGAAAGGACAAAAATTAGAAAAACTATTGCAAATATTTTTTCCTTGCATGAATTAGAGTAACTTCTAATTCTCATGGAAGCATTTGTGTGCATATACTAGTACTAGATAAGTCCTTTTTAATTCTGTAGATGGCGAGGTGGTATCTGCATGTAGATTTTATAAGCTTTGTCTCATAAGTGAGGTATAGTGAAACACAGTTGTAGCAACATCCTGAGTAATGCTTTGCCAGCCTTGTTTATGAGACTAGTAGGCAACCAAGTTCTGTGAGAAGTAACTGTATTGAAGCAGCAGAAACTAGAATGTTCTTCCATGTGCTACGGATTGCTGGAAATTGGATGGGACCTACTGATGGGTCTTGCACCTTAGATTTGATTAACGTAATTTTATAAAATCTGTAAGGGAAGAAATGTGTGATATAGGTGTAACTCACAATAAAACGTGACATCCTTCATAAAAGCATACCTGTTGGCATACTGTTATGAAGAAGTACTTTTCCTAAGTCCTAGAGAGCATGTTTTGGCTATGGATTTTATGATGATGTGCTTGTAGACATAGGAGTTAATTGCAGTACACAGGATCTGAGAAGTTAATTTGCCATCTGGCTTATTGGGCAGTTACTCACCGTTAATCAAGCAGATGCATGCAACTTCAGTTAGCCTTGCATGTTTTTTCCAATTTAGCATTTGGTTTAGAAAGAGAATACTTTGCAGAGATACAGCATAACTAAGTTGCAGAGCATTTTAACGTGCTTGTGTTGTGGTTGTAAAGTCAAAATGCAGCTCTGAAGAATGCTGTGTGCAGAACTGTAATGTCATAGACACAGAGCTTTCCAGATGAAATAGAAAATATAGGAAAAAAATTAAGACAAGACAAGTTTTGTGTTTAGTTTAAGTCGTTATTTCTGTAAAATAGCATTTCCAAATTATGGCTGTATTTTTTTTCCTGTGAGAATCAGAAAACTTCTCTTTATGCAGTGTGAATTAATAACAGCAAGTGAATGTGTGGACACACTGTTTTTACCAAACTAGGGATGACATCTCTTTTGACACTTCTATTTTTACATATTATGTTTATTTTCCATCTGTAATTAGTCTTGTTAGAAATTGCATTTCTTGTGGTTCTAGCTCTGCCTCAGATGAATGTACTACAACTCCGTTTGAATGCATGGAGAAAAAGTCTAAATAAAAGATTAGATGAAAAAAATTCTTGCAAGTGCAGCATAAGGCTGAACTCTGAAGTATTATTGTTCTACTTGCTGTGGATCTGGTGACTTTTATATTGTGTAACATGCTTATATTTCTTTTTAAATGTTTAGGAGTTCACCAGATCTTTTTGTTATGTGGTTGCTGAAGCATTATCCTGGGACAGCAGTAATGATTGATGAATACACTTCAGGTAAGAAATCAGGTGTATGCCATTTGGTATGGTTGTTCATTAACTTCCCTCATATTGTTTTGGTTAAGCTTCAATAGCAGTAGTCTTTAACATTACAGCATCAAAAGTCACTGAATATAAAATATAAATCTCTTGTCTACATGAATGTTTACATATGTCTCTCTAAATCACTGTGAGCAAGTTCTTGGTTTTTCTCCTAGCTTTGGTAACTCTGACAACAGATGACATTGGCTTTCAATGATCAAAAGATTAATACAAAATATGGTCTGTCACTTCTAATTCTTCCATCAACACACCTGCTCCTGCAGGAATTGGTTCCATCTACTTTAAAATATACCAGATTGGAGCATCTATTCCAGAACGCTTCGCTTCTCTAAACCACACTTGGTCTGCTAAAAGCTTTTGAGGTTTGCCTCTTCGTAAACTTTTTAGCAGTTAGTCTGCTGATACTTTGCTAAAAACTATGTCCATGAAGAGGAAAAGAAAACAATTTTTTGTGTGTTTGTAGGGAATTTCAGCCATATCCCACGAGGGAAATGCTGGCTCTTTAGTGAGTTCTGTTCTTCTGCCCCTTGTCATCCAATTCTGGTCACTCAAATTTTGCTCTTGGATCTATAGTGGTCAAGACTAGTCTGGTGCAGGTTTCTACTGCGTCTCCATGTGCCTTGGTTTGTTAAATAGAGACTTCATAAGACGTTGGTTGATAAACTGTAAGATTATTACTAATAAATAATTATTCTGTGTAATTGATTAGTATGACAGGAACAAACAAGCTGCTACTATTACAGTCTTCAGCCTTGCTGCTCTATTAAAAACATTTCCTTAACTAACTTTTGAGTTTTCAACAGCTAATGTGAAATAACTGTAGGCCTGAATATAAGGACAATTTCGGCGTTTCTTGAGTGGTTTAAGTAATGTGCTCTTTGAGGCTTTGCCAATTCAGGAATTCAGGGTATAGCTGTCAAGTTGTTGATACCCTTGGAAGTTTGGAAGTTAACCAAAGCTTGTCAAAGCCTACACGAAGGCAAGCAAAGAACCCAGTGTGTCCAGAGTACCTTTTTTTTCTCTTCTCTTTTTTCTTTTTTTTCTTTCATAACTCTGATATGCCCAGGACTATACTGTGCACAGAAGTCTCAAGAGGATCACCTTGCTATGTTGGTAATATAGAGCTGCTCGGCAGCCAGTGCTCATTAGTCAAGGTGGTTATAGCAAAATGTAGACTTTTGGCTAAAGTAGAAGACTTGGGCTTACATGTAAGTGCTTAGTACACGCATGGGCTTTAGTATCTCTGGACTTCCAATTGCCCTCTTCTTTTCTTACTTTTTAGGAGTACTGTAAAGATAAATGTGGTCAAGACTGCATTGTATTGAGTTTGGAGCCAGATGTGTATGTAATATAGACACACTGTTTAAGGAGTGTCTTCATGCAAGGGCACGAAATATACAAATGGATGACCCAGGAGTTTTACAGCCTGCAAGTTGCAGAATAGAGCATAAACACAACAATGGCATCAAAATGTTGATACTGGCTAGATCAAGCAACCAGCTTAGTCCTAGACCTTTAGGGAAGATATATCAGCCTGCTGTCCCAGGGAGTGACTGGTACAGCTACCAGTCACTTGTCAGTTTTGATGCTGAGAGTGGAGCAGACAGTGGGAGACAGAATTTATGCAGCTGGGTAAAATTTGGGTTTAATTTTGCTCTTCATTTTTGTTTTCTTCAAAACGTAGTGAAGATCTTGGACTTGATTCTGTAATCAGGAGCAGTTATATTAACTTCAACATTGTACCCTTATTTCCATCCTATCTAGTCTCATTTTCCCTTTTGCACCTATGTTTGAGGCAAAGTGATAAAGCAGCTCTTAAAAAGGACTGCCTTGGTGTCCGAGGCCTTCAGCTGAGTGAGATACAAAAGAAGTTGGATGTAGCATATCACTTAAGTTTTCTTTCAATTGAAGATGACTTCACTGCATTTCTTCTAATGGCTGACAGAAAAGCATGCTATAGACTGCCAAACCAGTTCTCTCATTTAGAGGAAACTGTTGGGTGCCTTGTTCCTCAGGTCCCCAGAAAACAGGCAAAAGTTTGCCCCGGAATCCATTCTGGGAGGCCGATGGACACTGATCCTACCTGTGATGCAATATGACCAAGTTTTTAATGGAGGCTTGCAATACTAGAACTCTGGTAGAACTGTTTGCTTGCTGTTTAAGCTTTCAAAAAGGTGTGGTGGTGGAGAGAAGAGCAAATCTGCTGCTGTGCTTGCCTGTGCAGGAAGGAGTGGCTGAGAAAAATGTGTTTTGAGTGTTTGGAAGAGGAGAAAGTGAGTTGGCCAATTTGATTAGGCTAAAGAGAGTAAGCTTTATCCACAGATCATCTGGATGCATGTGAATATTTGGAGCTGGATTGTTTCTTGCCAGAGATTTGTATAAAATTGAAAAAACAGAGCAGGGTTTTGGTTTTTTTTTTTTTATTGTAGCAGGATATAACTAGATTGTAAACTTTGGCAGGACTTTTAACATCTGAATGCTTCTTGAAACTCTGACAATGTTTTTGTAAAACTGATTCTGGAACTGGAGTAAATGAGAGAGTCTTCTACAGTCTCCCTCATGTTAATTAGGTGAAACAGTAAGTTTTATCCTTGTCCAGAAAGAGATCAGAGCAGACAAGAAATTGAGAACGGAGGAGCCAAACAAGGGCAAGTAATGAGCCAATTTCTCAAACTGGCAACGACATACCAAGAGTTCGGAAAAAGGACGCTTGCAAACTTCCTTTTATTATTATAACCTCTTGAACAGAACAATCCAGTCCAAACAGCTATAAATGCTTCCCAATAGAGAAATTTATGACCTAGTTTCTGACTGAAACACAGTACCAAGGTGTGTGGAAAGAACGTAAATGATGCTGCTGGGGACAGTGCCTCTAGAGCATTGTATTAAAAAGTTGGTGTATTTGGGCGTTACTGACCTTGCAAATACTTGCTAAGTAGAGTTAAGTGGAGTGAACTTGAAACATTGTGGGTTTTTTTTTTGCAGGAGGCAATCAAATATCTGGGTTGGCATGCAGAATTTTCATAAGATGTCTGATTTTTAACAAAGCGCTCTTTGCAAAAATAATGGTTCTAGGATTATTTCAACTGGAATTCAGCAATTATGGGACACCTTTCTAGATCTTGTATTACTCTAGAGCAGCAAAGGGGGGAAAAAAGGTGCATTTAGTCTGTGCACAATTATAAATCTGTTCTGGAGAGAAGGGAAAACTTTGATTTAGCTTCATTTGATTCATGGCCCTGCTGTTAGGGGCAGGCAAGGAGTTGAGGGGAATGTGTTGGGAGGAGGTGGGAACAAAAACGTTGAACTTGTGATTTGAACATAAACTTCTCTTAAATTGGAAAAATATTGCTCTTTGTTTCTGTATAACCTTGCAGGAGGCATCAGAACAGACCATGTTTTCACTAGCTGCCCCGGTGAGAGGCTGGCTGACATAGTATCTCTGTGGAGAGAGCAATGCAGAACGAAACTAGATAAGCTGTTAAAGTTAGGGAGTTTTGGATTTGCTCCCTTTTGCTGCTTTTTTTGTGCCTCACTGATACTGCTGAAAACAAGGGAGCTGTGCTTGTCTCCATCAACTGGGGCTGTGACCAAACACCATCTATCCCTTTCTTCTGCCTTTTCAAGGAAAGTTGGGACTGATCTTGAAAGCACAGACCAATCGTGTCTCAGCCAAGGAGAATTTCTGAATGCTGTTGAAATACGTTAAATAGTAGTTGGTTAGCATAGCAAGAGCTGTAGTTAAAAATCTTGCAGTGTTTCAATCATAATTCCTGTATTATTCCAGTTGCTTATAACTTCCTGAAATGCTCGTCTCGAGTTGAAATTTTCCAGACTTAATCTTGGCCTGACTGTGACCTTTCTTCCATTTTCTTTTTTGTTTCTCTTTTCTCTGTGGTATTAAGTGAATATGGCTTGGGTGTTTCATTTATAATGGGAAGAAATAGTAGAAAAATACACTTCAGCTATTACTTTAAAACTCGGAGACTGGATAGCTCAAGTGGTGCAGCTGTTAGAGAAATGATGGTAAAAACATCAGAAGTGCTCCTTGAGTCTTACAGTATCTGTGAGAGGGGGTACTCAGAGGGCTATCGACTTTAGTTTTAAATTTCAACTTTCTCTCTACTGTGCTCACGCCTCACACTACTTCATAATTATCACATGCAGTTATTTTGACCTGATCAGTGATGAACGAGGCAGTAGTCCTTGGTGAAAGAGCAAATCTGTTCTTTACTGTTTGCTATGACCCTGAAAAGAAAGGGCTGGTAATCCAGGAGCAGAGCAGCACAGCTGGCAAGTGCCATGCTGGGACGTGCAAGGGGAGCCCCCCTCGGGGCACTCCTCCTGTCCCACAGTTCAGGTTGAAAATGTTGAAGTCTTCAGAAACTCTTCTCCTAAGAAAACTGTCAAACAAACCACAAATTTTGAATAAACTTTAGACCAGCTCTATTCAAGCTGTAGGCTACAGTAGTTTAAACCAGAACCCAGTTGTGTTAGGGAGTGGAATTTATGCTGGGAATGGAAAAGGGTAGAAATAAATTGCCAAGTGTCTTCCTTTAATGCTGTTATGACTATTTATTAACTTATGTTAAGACTACCCATGATGGTGTTGATGTTGTTAAACAACAAATTGTGAGATTTTACTACTTGACTCATAAAATGTGTTTCAAGAAAAAAGAAAAGTCACGTGCTTGCCTCTTGGCTTGCATGCAGGCACGCATTCTCTTAAGGACTGTGATTTTTGCCAAGGCCAATTGGTGTGAGTGTTTCTATAAAACATTGTAAGAAATATTTGACTTGTAGAATTGTGGTCTCTCTTGGTCCCTTATCAGTTCATGGGCATTCATGAATCACCTTTCTTCCTATTGTTAAATGGATGTGTCTTCCTGGGGATGAAGACAAGCATTTGACTCTGGAATCTTAATGTTGCATTGATTTGTTACAGAATCAGTCTGATACTAGAACTTTAAAGGCAACTCTTCTGTGTTTCCAGTTTATGTCTTTGGAGCAGGAGGTACTGTTTTCTTTCAGTTGGTCATCGGATTTGTCTGACTTGCTGTTCTCTCAATGGGAACCTGAAGTCAAGTGTGGAATCCTTCTGACCTGTTTCTGAGTGAACCGCAAACTTCATAACTGTGTCAAGGACATCTGTCTACGGAAATATTTTGGGATTTGTTTTCCAAGGAAAACCCTGGCTTCTGAATTTTTCCAGGCCTCCTGATATATGGCGGATGACTGAAATGGAATTGCTTGGATCAAGTACAGTAAGCTTCAGATTCAGGAATAAAAATACAGCACTATTTTCAAAGTTAGCTTAGCTCATCCTCATGAGAACAAGCAATGTGTGCTTTGGTATTGGCAGCAGACAGTGAGAACACCTGCAAATGTTGTTGGGTACATGAGAGTCAATGTGCAAGATGTTTTAGATGAGCAAAGTAATCAAAACTTCCTTGAAAATGACAAACTTCTGTGATGCTTTCCTCGTCGTTTCAGTCTGTCATTGAAGCTACTGGTTCAGATTCCCTCTCTTCCGTGCTATCTTTGACTTCATGCTTTCAGTTAAACTTTAAATGTCAAATTTTTGGAAGATAAGCACCTATTTCCATCACTGATATTTAAATGAAGACTCAATTATTGGGAGTTATCCAGGTATTTGTTGTTTTGTGATTTTTTGCCCAACCTGCCTAACCCTCTACCTTTAGTGTTTTTGCAGGGTTACAGCTAGATATTGGTTCTTTTGTCAGGTGTAGGATATTTAGGGTGAATTACTAACAGGAGCATGGAGCTTTTTTATCATGTTGGTTTTATGTTCAGTGGTTTCTGTGTTGGTCTTTCCTTCATAATCTTCACTTTAACTATAGGCACAAGTATTCTGCCATCCAGAATGGGCTCAGGTAATAGAAACTTCAGTAACAAAAGCCTTTCTGTTAAAAGCTGACCAGTCATCCTTTAGCCTGTTGTATCAAGTTTAATGGGGAGAGATAGTTTTGACCCATTCTTCCCACCTCTGCCCCCCCCATCTATTTTATTATTAAATAGTTTATGCTGATGAGTACTTCAGGAAAAGCTCAGTTTAATTCCTGAGATGCCAATCTGCTAATCACTCTTGCTTTGCTGCTTCCCCATCCCCCATGTGCCTCCTCTTATATTCATGCTCTATAAGTTAATAAAAGGCACACCAGTCACACAACCCAGTACAGACAGAAAAAGGTCCCCGAGAGAGTTGAATCAACTCCTACGCAGTAAATTCAGGGCTTGCTGAATGCTGCTGCCCTTCTGCTGAAGGAGGGATCAGAATAGTACTTCTTTTTGGTGCCTGGATAATTGTGCAAACGTGCCCCGGGTGCCTGACCTCCCTCCCCCACCTTCCCAGGCCCCTTGAAAGTAACCATAATCCTCCTGGCTCCTGTTTCCTCTGCCAGAAAAACACATCAGCTCTCGGCTTGGAAAACGTCCTGCTTTGCAGATGTGCTCTGTCCCAGGGAGGGATGATGGCCCTCTCCCAGGCTGAGCACTCCTCGGGTCAGCTGCATGGTGGTGTGCGTCTCTTCTCGGCCCTCTCACAAATGATTAATCCCAGTTACATTGCTGCTCTATATACAGTTGGGGCAGTCTCTTTTCTTATTTCAGGGATCAGTGTAGGAGGATGGTGTTCTAGATTGCATATACCATTGTTTCAGTACATTGTGTACATACGGTGACTCATCGGCTCAGTTTATATGTCAGCTGAAAATTCGACTTGAAAGCTTAAGCTTGTTTAAGGATGCTTACAACCCCAAGTTTTTTAAACTAATTTTCTTTGTGTCCAATTTACATGTAGACTCTTGCAGGGAGAGGTTAAGCTGAGGTGGAAATACTTGGATTTTGTAAGGAGGTGAAGAGGATGCTGGTTTATTGCTGCAGGGCAGGCAACTGGGGCTCTGCTGGAGGTGGAGGAGGGGGGTGTACCTTTTGTGTATCATTGCCCCAAGTGGGTGGACTGGAAAAGCTGAGCCTCCTCTTCTTGACCCAGTACTGATACTGTATTTGGTTGATAGAGGGAGTAAATTAGAAAATATTCAGTGTTTCTGTAAAAAGTAACACTCTGTCTGTGACCATAAACTGGGAAAAGCAGTGCAGGGCTGCCCAGTCAGGAAACCTTCAGGCACAGAGGCACCGGTGAGATGGTAGACCTTGGGAAATCAGTAGCCTGGAAACCAAGAAGTGGGAATAATCGTGCTGTGATCAGAGAAGGAATATTGTCTTTTTGGTAGGTTCATGTTGCCATTGTCTGGTGGAGATGCTGCCCGCTTGGCTCCCGCCAGCGCCCAGCCTAAGCAGCCCATGCTGGACTTTTCCAGGACAGAATTATGGATGTGAGAGACTTCCATGTGCAATTCAATCACTCTGGTCGGACCACCCTGGGGTAGACAGATTGCAGTCAGTCCAGGCTACGTTGGTGGCAGTGCTGTGTTTCTGCTGTCTGTAGGCTCAGATATGCCAGAGATTAGGCCTGTTTCAAGCTGTCTCTTTCATGGCCATACCCTTCGTCTGATCCCAATCATTAAGAGATTAGGTTTCTTGAAGTATCAGCATTTGTCGGCCCCCCTGGCTGGAGCAAACCACTTAGCCCGCTGATGCAGGAAGGCTTGAATAGGTTTTCAGTGTGAAAGAAATTCTGAGTTCCTAAGATGGATAATTTATACAGAAGAATAGTCTTTCACCTGCAGAGTGTTGGTAAATGGTGTTTTTCTGCGCTGTGGTCAAGAGCGTGCGTTGATAATCTGGTGGTAAAGGGAACTGAGAGACAGTAGGTGTTCCCTTCTAGGGAATGAATACAATAAAAATTGGGATATGCATCAGAGATGGAGAGTGCTGACTTCTCAGAGCTTCATGAATGCACACTGGTTTAAAACTTTCTTATTGTTTTGGGGGATTACAGTGTGTGTTTTGGGTCTTGTAGTTTTCAAAATAGAGCCTTTTTCATAAGGAAAAGTTGAATATTTCCAGTGCCAAGAATCTATTAAATCTCCGAATGGTAGGCAAAGTAGCTATATTTTCCTCTTAGAAAAGAGGTTTTGGCCAAGTTCTGCTTTTTTAAATCCTCACAGGTGTAACAAAGAGTTCTGCTGATTTCTCTGCAATGAGTTCAAAATTTTCCTTGTACAGTGAAGAGGAGACTGACCCATAGCTATGCAAAAACTATACATTTTATTTTTATTTGAAATATCTCAAACTTTCAGTACTCAAAAATTACCATTTTAAATACTTTTTACTTGAAAATTCTTTCACATAGTTTGCTTTAAGTTTTAAGACAGCTGTGATTGGATTCTGTTTACAGCTGTTCCTTTTTTTCTTTTAAATTTAGATTGACTGAAGCAGTTGGTCTAGACACTGGTTTAATTCAAGGGGAACTCTCTCACTGATCTTTCACTGATCTTAACCGTAGACAATGTGTCTGTACCTACAGTATGTGATACATGTGTTTAGAAGTGACTTTGTTGTGTGATTTGGTCTACAAAGACAAGGTGGAGAACAAGGATGTTTTTGCAGGAATATCTCACTGAATGCAATTATCTAAAACTCCAGTTCTGCTAACAGTTTGCATCTGGCTGCCTGGGGAGGTAACTCTGCAGTGAAGCCAAGCAAAGCAGGGACTGAATTGCAGAGGCTTACGAGTTTTTTTTTGCATTTGAAATTCCCCTCTGTTTAACTTTACAAGTGGACTAGAAACTTACAACTTTTGCTAGAAGGGGCGATCTCCAAACCTTGTTGTATGACATGGATTCTTGAACTTGAAGAATAACTGTTATCAATCCTCTGAAACTCACCCCATAAATTAGGAGGCTGGGATTCTCTGGGGATACTAGTACAGGGCCATGGTGTATGAACTGAGTCCTTGGCAGGATTGCTTTTTGTGCGTTTGCTCAGGAGGGATGGGGATGCAAGGAATCTAACCCCAAACAAAACAGCCTTTTTGAAAAGAAAATGTTTATTGAAGTTGGCTTTAATATAGGCACCGTAGCAGGAGAAGTGCAGTGGTATTTAAGCATAACATTGGCTTGCACATGATGCTGTGTGGCTTCTTTTACATCTGTAAGGTCGCTCTGGATGTGCTGTGCGTAGCTGCTGCCAAGGTCAGATGTGGGTCATGGGGGTGTGTGTATGTACAGACTACCTATAGCAGCATATAGCAGAAGCATCTGTGAGCTGTAGAGCTTTGCCAGTATCACATCATGATTTGAAACACCACCACTAGGCTTAGACAAACACACCAACCCAAAGTACTTTCTCATAGCATTGGCTGTTCAAGTATGTAATGGATAGTCTTAACTGCAACAGGAAAGCATGTATAGTAATTAAAACTCAGAGCAGAAGAATTAGTCAAATTTGGCACAGATGTCTGAGAAAGTGACTGCTTTAGCTGTAGATATAGATGAGGCACTAGCCAGAGTTACTTTCAAAGGCTTTAATTACATCTGTTTTAATTTAGGATGTAAAATGCAGGATATTATTTTTTAATATAAATTTAATTCATGGTTAATCTGCGGATTGCAATATCCTTTCAGTAGGAATGATGTACTTGGAGTGGGATAATTGAAAACTTCCCTGACTAGCTGTTTGTTAGCCCGTGGCAGGACATGCTGTCCAGGACCGTGTGTTTCCACATATGTGCAACTGGTGGTGGTGGATCATTTAATTAAAAAAAAAGGCACTTTTTGTATTTTAATGAGAGTGTATACAATAAGATGTTCATACTGCAGATATGTAAACCAGTCAACAAAACCTGTTATCTTTTCTGTAGTCTTTTTTTTTTCTTCTCAAGTGCACACAATAGGACTGGAGAGTAGTACTTCTCTAAATGTTCTAAAGCTGACTGCTTGTAAATGAGAAAAATAACACGCTTGAGCTAGCCTCTAATTAACCTTTTCCAAATAAAAAAGGGACCTTGTGTGTGCATGCATGTGTTAGTTCACATATTCTGTACTGCTTGATGGCTGTGGGAGTCATGAGCCAGTAAAGAGTGAGTGAGTTCAGAATACTCCTGAAGAGAGAGTGCAAGGTCCAGGTTAGGGAGGGTCTGGCAGTCCTGCAAACCTGGCTGCTCATATGAAGGATTTCAAGAGTGCCATATGAAAAACGAGAGATGCTGCGTAAATCAGCATGTTCAAAATGATCTAGATCTGAAGGATTTGGGGAGCATTATCTGAATGAATTTCAAACACTGCTGGCCACTGTGCTGGAGGAGTTGTGAAAGAAATAGTGAGTTGGGCAAGAGGAGCAAGAAGAAAAGGTCACCTGTTGTCCTCCCACTCAAACAGGCAGAGGAAGAGCAGCCAGGAGCTGCTGCTCAGCAGGTTTCAATCTTAGTCCTCATGTGAACACATACACACAGATTCTGTTTTTAAAACTGTCACTTTATTCGTCAGTGTATCTGAAACACGGAAACATGCCTTAGAAACTATGTATCTGGGTAACAAAATCATTAAATGTTTTACCTATGTAAATATGAAAATTGGGCCAGAAAAACTGGAAAGATTTCTTTTTTTTGGGTCAGAATAGTAGTGTCAGTATTAGGTGGATACTGCAGTTTACATAATGTGCCTTGATTTTGGGGGAGTAACATACAATATTTTCTTGTAAAACCTTGCTTAAAATTCTGCTTTAATTGACTAGTTTGTGAAAGTTGGCACACTGACTGAAATTGAAAACTAGCAAAAATAAAACCCGACGGCCCCTGCTCAAACCCAGAAACAGATGGCAGTAACAACGTACAAGGTTAGGGAGTGTTATCAAGTGGGCATTCTAATGCCTTTCCCACCTTATTTTAAGAAATTTTAAAAGCAGGGATGTGGCATGCTGAAGCATAGTGACATACTCGGAGCTCTATTCTACTTCATGATATTTTCTTCTGCACACAAGGACAATCAGCTCTTCCTGAATGGCTGAGCCTCACACGTATCCTGCCCACAGGAAGAGGATCTAGGTTTTTAGCAAGGTGTTGATTTTGACAAGAGGAGTGGCAGCACCGCTGGTTTCAGGATCATAGAATCATAGAATGGTTAGAGTTGGAAGGGACCTTAAAGATCATCAAGTTTCAACCCCCCTGCCATGGGCAGGGACACCTCTCCCTAGAGCAGGTTGCTCAAAGCCCCATCCAGCCTGACCTTAAACACTTCCAGGGATGGGGCATCAACAACTTCCCTGGGCAACCTGTTCCAGTGCCTCACCACCCTCACAGTAAAGAACTTCTTCCTAATATCTAGTCCAAATCTCCCCTCTTCCAATTTAAAACCATTACCCCTCGTCCTGTCACTAGACTTCCTCACAAACAGTCCCTCCCCAGCTCTCCTGTAGGCTCCCTTCAGATACTGGAAGGCTGCTCTCAGGTCTCCCTGAAGCCTTCTCCAGGCTGAACAGTCCCAGCTCTCTCAGCCTGTCCTCATAGGAGAGGTGCTCCATCCACGTCTCTAAGAAGAGTTCAATCCATTTTGTGTGTGTGTGTGCTAAGCACATCTATTTTTAAATGTCTCCAGCAGAACTTAGATCAATTTGATTGGTGTGATACTGGAGAGAATCTTTATTGTAAGACCTCTTCTCCACAAATAAGGGGCTTGGCATGGAGTTCATGTGCCTTGCACAGGGATCCTGCTGTGTATGATGGGTTCTCCATAGCAGACCAGGGATGGATTTCTGTTGTGGCACTGGTGCATTCTCCTGTGGGCACCTGGATGGTGTGCGCTGTTGTGCGTGGCCTCTGAGGTACCCGTTCTTTCCGGATGTTTGATTCTGTCTCCATCTCCACCTCTTACCGTGCATTTGCTCTGTGCTTCATGTCAGCTTCATGTCACAACAGAGTTAAACTCAGGTGGCCAGAACGGTTAACTCCTCATGTTGTTAGCCCTTCCTCTGCCTTGGTTGAGACTACCTTTTCAGCTGGAAATTCCCCCTGTGAAACTTCTCTTCTATCACAGTATCTCACAGCTAACCCATACCAGTGTTTTTGAGTTTGGAGCAGCCTTATGTCCAGGTCATTCTGGCCTGCTGGTGGGTGGGCAGCCCCCAGGCATGAGGACAAGCACCAATATGCCCCTCTACACTGATACTGCATGAGTTCAGCTGCCACCGACTTCAGCATCTCCTCGCAGGAATACGATGTTTTGAAATTTATTAATTGTCCTGAAAGAAGGAAGTACAAACAAACCACAGCTGCACTGCATATTTTGAAAGTCATAGAAATGCCAACACAAGTAGTTTTTTTTGCATAGCATTTTTAATGTGTTTTTGCAAGGAATAATTGAAAATATTCAGGGATGAGTAAATAGGTTTCACTGAAGTGTAAGACCCGATCCATGCTTTTTCACATTTTTTGAATCGACTCTGAGGTTTCTGGTTTTGAGATTTGTTGTCTTTGAACGGCTAGGAAGAGACAGGAACTGAAATCTTTCTTGTTCTGTCTGAAATACTTCAGCATTTTCTTTTTTTTTTTAACTTCTTAATAGGAAGTCTTAAGCTTAATAGTTTACTCCAGTTTTCTACTGTAGGCAGAAAATTTCAGACTGCTCTCCTGGTTTTGTTAACTAGTTAAGAAAGTCTTGTAAACTTTAGAATTCCTTTTCGGTCAGTCAACACAATTCAGAAACGGGTCGTAAACAGAATGCATCCTATTGGAACCAGCACTTAATGTTTTCTCTGTTTAATACAGTGTTTTTTATTTGCATAAGCAGAGTGTTAGAAAATAATTAACTTGTTAAATTTACATAAGAAGCTTAAACCATTTTCTTTTTAGTTTCTTATAGAGGGGAGAATGTATGTTTATTATAGCTTGATAGGTTAAATCACTAATGTAAAGTGATTTAAAGTGCTGCTAAGTCAAAATGGAAGGAGTCAAGGGAGTGAATGGAAGTCAAGGAAAGAAGGGAAAGAAGATTTATCCTTCCCTTAAAACATTCATTAGAAGGTGGGTTTTTTTCTGTATTTCAGGAATCAATTTCATTCTATATATATGAAACCTGCTTAATTGGTAGGATGAAGCATAATTTTTATAAAATAATTCTCTCTGCCTGTAAAGTTATGTTCTGGCTTTGTTCCACTCACATATTCTCATCTCGAGTCTGCTGAGCACTGACAAATAGAGGCGAGACATGCAGCCTTTACTTGCAGTAACTCTGTCAGTGCAGGTCGCCTGCTTCTTCCATATTTATCTGCTCATTTCTCTTAGAGAGCTCATTAATCCGTCAGCATGACACAATCCTTCCAATGAGATTGTGCCAAATGTTACAGTAGCACACCAGCAGAAACCTGCGTGCCATTTATTTTTCCAGAGATTAAATAAGATCATTTTCCTGTCATCTAATATTTATGCCCAGCGCGGTCAAAATTCAACAATATTTTGGGTTTTTTTAAGAGGAAATAGCATAGCCATTCCACAGTATTGCCTGAAATCTTAGTTCAGGCTTTACATACTTATTGCCTGACCCTCTACCCTGCAGCACTTTGCTTCAAAGCAGAAGGGTAATGATGAGGACAGCATGGGATAAACCCGACTGGGAGGGAGGGCTCAGCACGCAAGACTCCAGGGGTGTTTAAGACTGAGCTTCAGAGATGTTCAAGAATTACTACTGCTTATGACTGTTTGGCTGGCGGGCTGTCAGGGCTATTAAATTCAGAATAACATATCCTTAAAGAGAATGCAGTGGCTGAGGAGGAGAAGAGGGAAAAGGCTTTTTCCCCTTTTCCTTAAAATAATGCCTCGTTAATTTATGGGAAGAGAAAAAGCTTCTGCTTGAAGTATGAGGCTTCCACAGTTTCAAGAGATTAAAAATAGCTGAGAATGCAGAGCATCCAGGAGAACCTCAGGATCCAGTTTTGGCTTCTTGAAGCTTTCAAAGCCCCTTAATTCTGCAGATGGATCTTGCCTTGTGCTGGCCTTTGCAGATGTGCCCCCAGACAGCTCCAAATTCCTTATGTTCACTTACATTTTTTCTCTCCCTAATTCCAATGTATATGTAGTTCTTTCGTTCTTATGCTGTTTATTGAAAACCAAAAAAATGCCTCTTCTTACACTGCTTAAAATCTGTAATAATAATAATGTAAGGATCTGGAGCTTCAGTTTCCTATGCTGTATTTTTTGTCAGCATATGTTTAGAAAATGACTCATACAGAATATTGTCATTATTTGTGAATCCCTCTGTCTTGCTTGGAAAGCACCTTAGCATCATTCAAATGGTCATTTTTGGTGGTGGTGGTATGTATTAAAATCATAGAATCATAGAATGGTTAGAGTTGGAAGGGACCTTAGAGATCATCAAGTTCCTACCCCCCTGCCATGGGCAGGGACACCTCTCCCTAGAGCAGGTTGCTCCAAGCCCCATCCAACCTGGCCTTAAACACTTCCAGGGATGGGGCATCAACAACTTCCCTGGGCAACCTGTTCCAGTGCCTCACCACCCTCACAGTAAAGAACTTCTTCCTAATATCTAATCTAAATCTCCCCTCTTCCAATTTAAAACCATTACCCCTCGTCCTGTCACTAGACTTCCTGACAAAGAGTCCCTCCCCAGCTCTCCTGTAGGCTCCCTTCAGATACTGGAAGGCTGCTATCAGGTCTCCCCGGAGCCTTCTCTTCTCCAGGCTGAACAGTCCCAGCTCTCTCAGCCTGTCCTCATAGGAGAGGTGCTCCATCCCTCTAATCATCTTGGTGGCCCTGCGCTGGACCTGTTCCAACAGTTCGATGTCCTTTCTATGTTGAGGACTCCAGAACTGAACACAGTACTCCAGGTGGGGTCTCACAAGTGCAGAGTAGAGGGGGAGAATCACCTCCCGTGACCTGCTGCTCACGCTTCTTTTGATGCAACCCAGGATACGGTTGGCTTTCTGGGCTGCCAGCGCGCACTGCCGGCTCATGTTGAGCTTCTCATCCACGAGCACTCCCAAGTCCTTCTCCTCAGGGCTGCTCTCCAGCCATTCTCTGCCCAACCTGTATTTGTGCCTGGGATTGCCACGTCCCAGGTGTAGGACTCTGCACTTGGCTTGGTTGAACTTCATGCCATTTGCATTAGCCCACCTCTCAAGCCTGTCCAGGTCCCTCTGGATGGCATCCCTTCCCTCCAGCGTGTCAACCGCACCACTGAGCTTGGTGTCATCGGCAAACTTGCTGAGGATGCACTCTATCCCACTGTCCATGTCTCCAACAAAGATGTTAAATAGTACTGGTCCCAGTACTGACCCTTGCGGGACACCACTCGTCACTGGCCGCCACGTGGACATTGACCCATTAACCACAACTCTTTGAGTGCGGCCATCCAGCCAGTTCCTTATCCACCGAGTGGTCCATAAAATGGATTCTGAAATATGAGCAATTTTTTCTTGCAATTGAGACAAGCAGATTAAAAATTCCTTTTATTGGGATTATTCAGGACTTACCCCAAAACAAGCAGCTGGTTGACTTCAGCTGAAAGTGTGAAATGTTTTGGTCACTTCTTCCTGGCATTGACAGAATTTTTGAACTTTTGCCAGATAAACACAGCACAATTGAATGTATGAAGAGGGATACAGTGGAAAAACAATCCAGCAAAACAAACACCAGTAGCAGGCATTTATGAGTCTGATTCTTTGCTCTTTATGCTGCCTGCTCTCTCCTTTTTTTTTTTTCTTTTTTCTCTCTCGAAGCAGTGAGTTTGTGTTAGGTCTGTAATAAAAAATACTACTTTTCCCTCCTCTTTTTCCAGTTCTCTCGTTTTGTTTGTTTGCTCTTCTTTTTCCTTTGCTCTTGTTCTCTTGTGCACTTCTCTTCCATGAACATGGGTTTATTTCTCCTACCTCTTACTCAGAGCTACAATTCCCGCCTCTTTTAAAAATCCACATTTCTCTTCCCTGTTTCTTACGCTGTTTCTTACACTCTTCAAGCTGTATATTCATTCTTCTTTTTCTCCTTCCCTGCACATGTTCCCTCCCTCCTATTCCCTGTACTTTTCCAAAACAGTCAAACTGCTGAAAAAACCACAACAGCAAACCCAAACCACCACCTAAACAATAAAAAATCCCAAACCTGGGGCATCCTACTGATTAAGTACTTCAGGTTCTTTGCAAAGTGGGAATGGCTGTACAGGTGTAAAACCTTTGACTTCCAACCTGGCTGAATGCAATTGCAGAAATCCTTTTGGTCAAGCTTCCAAATTGCACAAAATCTTAAGCTCCTAAGAATAGGTTAACAGTGCAGAATCAATATATTAGTGTCACCTGTGCTGTTAGCTATAGCTGTTACCGTGTCAGCATTTCCATTATAAATTTCTGCTTTCAAGGGTTTATAACTCTGCCATTAAAATTCAGCGCTGACTGAAACTTGGCACACAAGGGCTAAGCCTGGAGCAAAATTTTCGCCCCCTTTAAAACAACTTCTTAAGCCAAAGGAATGCAATGAAAACCATTAGTCTAATGATTAGAAAGGCAGCATTGTTGCAATCAGAAAAACTACTTAATTCACTTATTTTGTATGTTAGTCTTCAGTGTGGTATATAAATACTTAATATACTATATATATATACACACACATAGTGTATATATACATTGTGGAATAAAATACTTCAGGTATTTTGGAACAGAAGATTGAATTGGATTAGTAAAAAAAAGCTAAGACAAGAAAACAAAATGCCTCCTTGATGACACTTTCCTGGTGTCTCTTGGAACGGATTTTGGTAGACCATTTATTGCACAGCTCTCCCACTGTAAAATAAATGCCTTAAAATTTTTTTATACATTAACCCAACTGAACATAGATCATTATATGCCATAAGAAAAATAAAATAGTATTGTATAGCAATCAGAAAACTGAATACTCGAGGCTCTTGGGTGTAGGATGCTGAATGCTTCAAACACCTCAATCAGACCAAGCTGGGGCGTCCCTGGGCGAGCTGCTGCAGGCACGGGGGCTCTGTCTGCTGTCCCCAAAGAGACCTGCACCAGACAGACTGCCTTGCTCATCTGTCATCGCTGGGGAGATGCCTCATTTCTGGGCAGATGAAGTTGAGACAAGCCGGATCCTGCTCTTTAATGAGGTAATTTAAGTCACCCAGCAACCACCTTATGTGGGGCAAATTTTTCCTGTCTAATTGCCCGTGGGCAAGTATCTGTCCACACAGCCTGCTGCCAGAGCACTCGGTTTTAATTGGTACCTTCTCTTGTTGTCCTTGCAGGGAAGCCTTAATGGGAAGATAACCCTTTACTTCTTCTAAAAGCAGATGGCAGGAGTCAGGCTGCTGTGGGGTTTGGGAGTTAAATGTGTAGCTGCTCTTGAGAAAGCCTGTATCCGTGTGGCTTTTCTTGCATGTCTCGCCAAGTCTGATGTCACGCGTGAAGTAAAATCTGCAAACAGAAAAGATGTTGGGAAGAGATTTAATAAATAATAAATAAATAAAGTATTTAGTGACCAAAGCAGGTGTTTTGATCGGTCACAGTAATTTGCCTTTAAAGAGGTACTAAATAAAGCTCAGTCTTTGAAGTCAGAGGGTCAAATATTTGACACCCAATGTAACTTGACTATAACGACAAAACACTGATTTGAATGGGAACAGGGAGATAAACTGACAGCAGAATTGCCAGTGTCTCCTCTTATGGGACTGAATTCTCGTAACTAACATAACAAATTTTTATTTTGAGTCTACTGAAGGTGACTTTGGCTAATGAGAATAAACTGTATTAGAAGTGTATCTGATAGTGGTTTGTCCCTTGCCCTTTCTTAAAACATTATTGTGTGTGTGGAAAGAAGCTTATAGGATAAAAACGTAGTGCTTATTCCATCAGAAACCAGCTGTGTGAATGCTGGTTGCACAAACCAGCAGGGCCAGCCAACAAGTCACTTATTCCACCACTGCCAGGCTGGAGGCAGGGTGAGCGATCTGGCTGGTGAGCCACCCGGGTGGCAGGGGAGCGATGGGGTGATTCTGTGGCTTCTTTCCTCCTCTGGAGCATCTGCTGGCTAACGCTGCTGATGTTCAGGTGCCTTACCTGGCTTTCCTGCAGTCAGCCTGGGGAAGAAGCCATGTGAGGGTGTCACACTGGCTGCTGGCAAGAGCAGTGGTGACAGAGCATGGGTGCGCTACTGAACTTTTGGCGTGGTGGAGAGGTTCTGGCTGCTGGCCGGCCTCCAGGAGGGCTTGCCAGCACTTGGCTTGCCAGCACTTGTGCAGTAGCTGTCCTTCAGGGAGCGGCTATGAATAAACAGCTGGATAAATTGCTTATTTTTTTTTCTTCTTCCCTTCCCTCGCCGTCTCTGAATGCTGATACTGTATAACACATGCCCTCAAATTGGCCTAGCTAATAGTAGATGATGATTGGGTAAAAGGATGAGAAGATTTATTAATGCTTTTAAATGACCTCAGACTTTTCTTTTTTTTTTTTTGTAAGAATGAGAATAGCCTTCCTACCTTTTTATATTGCTTTCTGGTTTAGGGTGGGTGTCTATGATATAACCCAGAACTACTTCTCTTGTGCAGCGTTGCCCTTCTTTCTCCTCCAAGGCAGCAAGCATTTTATGCTACAATCACTGTTGCTGTGTTGGTGTCTTTGGGGTGTATGTACATGTGAGGGGGGGGGGCGGGATATAAAGCAGACTTGCCAGCAAAATCTTATTTTACCACATGACTTCAATCGGAGGCATTTTCAATAAAAGTTTATAGAAGCTGGTTCAAATCATTATAAATAAAAGAACTGAGATTCTCCTCTGGTAGAGTAACTTAAAATAATAATGATTGCGATTCTTCATTCTTTCCAGTGTCAGAGGAACTGCCCAGCCTTATGGCCAGGCTTCCTGTCTCTTCTGAAAGCTTGTTCAGGAAACGGCAAAATGCACAAAAAGGGTCTTTGTCATTAAAAAAGTTTGTTATTGTGCAGCTGAAGTACAGCTGTTACATATTTCCTTACTTAAATACCCTTCCTGAGGTTTCAGTCTTCTAATTATTTTGCCCAGGTCACTGGTCTATAGTGGCTATACTTAGCATATTACAGAAGTTTTCTGGTCATCTGAAGACTGAAAAGCCTTTCTGTAAAACTCTATTCCACCAAATATTAACTATCAAATTTCTCTTGGAGTAAATAATATGAAATGTGGGAATGGGAAGGTTTTGCAGAGAAGTTTGAATACGTAAGCAGCATCACAGTTTCCATATTTTGCAGGTTTCTGCAGGTCCTGAGAACTGTAGAGCTCATTATTACTCAATCTCAAAGAAGGAGAACCAGAATACATGGGCACACACATGCATGCTCCATCAGGAAAACCATGGCCTTTGCATTGGGGATCACCTTGTGCAATGTCTGTAATGTCCATATTAGCTAAAAATCCTGTGTTTCAGCTAATTATTAAGTATGCATGTGTGTGTATATATATATGTACACACACACACATTTCACTCTTAGATAATAGTAGACCAAATGTTCTGGTCATGACTTACTGGATGTATTTGAAGTGTAAATGTTGGAGGGATCAGTGTAAGATTGGCTTTCTGGTGGAAATTGTTCTGATCAGTAAGGCAGGGAATGAGAAGTAAGTGTATCTCCCTCCCATTTTCCCCTCTTGTTTTAAGGTGTTACCTTTCTGTTCCCTTCTAAGACTTACAACTACAGTGCTCTTGTTAGTCACCTTACAGATAGTGATGTTTGGAGATCACTTAACTATAAAAAAAATTCAGGACTGGGACATAATGATAGATCCTATATGAGGGATATTGTGCATTTATAAAAGAGTATAAAATATGAAGAATTAGAAACCATTGAGATAAAGGGCAAGACCATATTACCATGGCCTTGGGTTTTAAACTGTTTTTAAAGGTAAGTACACACTGAATACAGTTGTGATCATTTAAATACTTTTTCTCTTGTGAAAAACCACAAAAACTGGATAATTGCTGACCAATAGTGGTCAATAACAAGCAAAAGTTTTTGAAGTTTCATAGTTTGGTTTAAGATTTTTTTTTAGATGCTGAGAACAAGAATAGATTGGGTAGTGCTGTGTATGTGGAGAAAGCAGTATCTCTGGATGACATTCTCTAATTGATCTCATAAATCATTTTGATCATTGAGGTTTAGCTTCTCCCCTGTATGAGTGAACCTTGTTACTAATGCATCCCCCTGGACATGAGCTGGTGACTTCTGAGAAAGTAGCTGTATCCTTTGAAAGCAGAGCCCATGATGGAAAGCAGGCTTATACTGTATTTCAGTGTGCCCTTAGAAGCAAATTCCCTTCTTCCATCAAATTTATGTGCTGTATTAGATACCTAAGATTTCCCTCCTGGGGTTCAGGCTGTAACTGTAGGCCTACCACCTGGCATGCCTTTTTTTTTCTTTCTTTTTTTTTTTTTTCTCTCTCTAACCTCTTTTGCAAAAGTATTCCTCTGTATTCTGTAATACCCTGTGTATGGTGCTAAGTGACCATCTGAGTTGTAGACACAATTAGGCAATTTTTTGTACCTATATCTGTGAGTAGTTCCCACAAAGGATATCTAGAGAAAGCCTGGCAAGAGGCTGGAATTTCCCTTCCTGCAGCAATAAAGCTGTCTTAATGGGATATAATGCAAACTCCTGGACTAGCAGAGAATGTCTTGAAAGAAAGAAGGCAAATACATCTTTGGCACTTACGTATATTTTAAGTATGACATGATGCTGTTCAGTTGAATTTGGTTATAATGTGGTGCTATTTACATGTAATGAATATACATATTATCATAGCTGGGGAATGGGGAATAGACATAGCTGAACAAAAAGCTATTAAGTGGCAGAGCCAGCTCACCAGGCTTTAGTTCTGAGCCATATAGTACAAATAAAATGAGCTGGGTTTGATTAAGTGGCACCAGGATACAGTACTGGCCAATAAAAGCTGTGCTTTTGCATTATATGTTGTGCCTTTTAAGTCAGCTCATTAGCTTTATATTTATATTGCACCCTCTGCTCCTTTGAGCCGTGTTAATCATAAGGTGGTGCATAACATAATCAGAATGCTTTTAGCGATGGATTTTGTATGAGCAGAGAAATGGTGCATTTCAAAGTCCTTAGAGGAGATATATTTGAAGTTAGAGTCTGTTGCCAAAATGGGACATCAGTCCGAGGGGTGTCATTTCACCTCAAACCCAGTTTGCTGAATTCAGCCTCATGTTTGCTTCTACCCCAGGCTGCTGCATCAGAAATCCTGTTCTTGGGGCAAAGGTTTGCAAGTTGAAAAAGGAGTCTGTTACTAGGCTTGTGTATACCTAGAGTTGTCTCTCCGCGTGTCTATGCACGGGCATTCATACATGTGCATGCCTCAGGGCTGTCGGTTCATGGGCTAATGTGTTTGTGGGAAAGGGTGGTGGCAGGGTGGTTTTAGTTTTGCTTGGTGCTGTGAGAAGCTTCACAAACTTTTCTTTTGGAAAGAATGCTACTGCTGTTTGGTGAGGGAAAGCCTGTGTATTACCCCTGCTATGCTGATGGTGTTGTCAGAGCAGCAAGCTGCCAAAGGCCCAACCTCCAGTGACACCCAGCCTGGGTGCATGTAGGCTGTGATGATTACAGATGTGCAGGTCACTGGCCCTTTGCTCTGCCCCCAGGGTCAGCTGTAAAAGCCTGGGACCTGGTGTGGGGAGCTGCAACCTCTCGTGGCCTGCCTGGGACTGTGTCCTGCCAATGGGCTTCATTTCTTGTCTTAACAGAAGCTCTTTCCTCAAAAAAATGATGGCTGAGGGGACAGTGTTGTTGGAGGATGAGGAGCAGCACTTCACTTGTTCAGATTGTTTAAAATGCCTTAGATGGAAATAACAATTGCATTTGTTTTCTTCGGTGACGACAAAAGCCTTGACCCAATGTCTGACCCTATGTGCTTTTTTCCCCCCTTATTTCTTCATGTCCTAGCCAAGGAAGAGCTGAGCTGAACCTTTGGACTGCCTACAGGTTTTCAGGAAGCAGTGACACGTAGCTCTCCCCCGCTTTCCACATATTGTTTCTGGATTTATCAGAGAACAAGAGGACATGCTGAGATGAGAGGCTGCTTTTTTTTTTCTTCCTTTTTTTTCCCCCTCAGATATGACGATGAATGGAAGCAACTGCTTTATTTAGAATATGATGGAGAAGAAAAACACATCTTAGGGTTAACACCCTCCTGGTGTTTATCCATAAATAAGAAATAGTCCAAGAACATCAGATACATATGGAGCACTGTGATTGGCTGCTGCTGATGTCATACTGATGTCACTCTCCCCAGTAAATGAACAGATCAGCTTTCCTATACTTGTTTGTATAAATTGCATTTCATAGCAGCACATTTTCAGGGCATTATTACAATTCTTAGATGATGAAGGACATCTAGGCCTTTTCTTGAGGCTGGCACTGGGAAGGGCGATAAAAAGAAAATCCCTTGAAATTTGGGATTAGTTGGACTTTCTCACACTGTAAGATTCTCATTCTAATCTATCAATAACATTGGAGTTGTTTTCTGAAAGTTGAGAAACTCTATTTCGAAACAAAGCCTTTAAGTAGAGTGAATTTGCTTGTATAAATAGAAACATATTGGAATACATTTACTGCAATATCTTTCTTCCATTCCTTTTTAATAAAAACTCCCTTTCTGTAATCCATCTTCCTCAATTGACCAGAAGTGACTCTTAAACTGATAAGGTAGTCCCTTGCGTAGTTGTAGGAGCTGAATTTTCAAGGAACTAAAAAAAATCACTGTTATCTCAACTTACATGACTGCTCAGGAATATTTTGAATGTTGTAATATTTCAGATTCTTTTTCGGATTAGCAAAATTTGAAGCAAGCAGCTTGACTGACGCTTTAGAAACACTCTTACTGGGCAGAGTAGATCTAGCACTCCTGAATTTCAAATGGTGACTGACCATAAATTTGCTGATTCAAAAGGAGCCCAAAAAGTACTTGCAAAATGCAGTGGGCTCTTAGAGGGTATTTCTGAGTTTCAGGCTAGAGCTATGTCTCTGACAGGCTGTAATTATGGTGAGCTGTGACAAACACTGATCCAAAAATAGATAAGAATTGTATGCACAGATTTTTGCAGGTGGTGCCTTGGACAAGTCTAGCAACCTAAATCAATATTATTGCTTATTCTGCCCAGGCAGGCCGGCCGTGTTCCTTCTGCTGCTTTTTCTTCCTCCTCCTTTTACTGTTTGATCTGGTGAAAGCTGTTTCAGACTGAGCTGGCAAGGCTATCGCTCACTATCGGGATACTTAATCCCATGCAGGTGCAGTTTTGAACAACTACAGAGGACCCCAAGGTCATGCTGGCTGCAAAGCTGGGCTGAGAGGCGCGATGGTCAATAATGCTTCACATCTGGAGCTTCCATGCTCCTCTGTGCCATTTCCACCTTGTCTTCCTCTTGTTTTCCCCTGCCCCTCTGTAGCCTTTCACAACGCTTTCTTATGGTGCTGCAGCAGCTCTGGGGAGCCGCAGAGGTGAACACTGCTTTGCAAGCAAGCAGTTAAGCAAGGGTTATCTATACATTTATGTAAAAATGTAGGCAACTGGAAGGAAACCATAGACAAGTAGACAACTTTTCTGTCATTGATGTTGGTGGTCTAACCTTCAAGCCAGTTTTTTTTACTTCCTTCCTCTCTCTACTCTGTGATTTTAAGCCTACATTAAAAAGAAAAAGGCAGGATGTTGCCACTGGTTGCATCTCTACCTCAAATCCAACCCTTCCCTTTCTGAAGAGTTGCGTTTGCCATTCCAGTCCTAGCAATCCATTATTGTCCCATCCTTGTGTTAAAAAGGTTTTTTATTCTGGGAGGTGCTTTAGGTTACGGCACTGTTACGGTTCTGTGAAGTGCTGTTTAAACTGCCATCTCTCCTTTATCCTCCTCCCCTGAAAAACACCTTGGAGACAGCCTTCACAGGGGTGTTTTAGGAGAAGAGGCCTGAGAGAGAGAGAGTATTTAGGGAGTGTTGGCAGGGGAAGCAAATGAGCTGTGATTAAAGTGAATCTGGGCACTGGATAAAGGATTCGTAAACGCCTTTAAGTTTTAACTTAATACAAGTCTCCAAGAAAATTGGACAGGGTTTTGGTGGAGGATTTTTAACCTCAGAGTCATTGCTGCTAAGAACTGCTGCTTCCCTTGTGGCTTCAGGCTGGAGCATGGATTTCCACAATTATACTGTGAACAGGAGCAGAAGCCTATATTTAGGATACAACACTTTGTGGTAAAAAGCTACATATGGCATATGAGCACCCACTTATGAGCTAAAAATACACATCGCAGCCCAGTTTGTCTTTGAATGAAGTCATCCTTAGGGCTGCAGTGCTGAAGCATAGTTTGACTTCTCACCTCTCTTTCTCCCCTTCCACTCACATGCGATTATTATTACGTTTTAAAACACTTTATTCAGTGAAAAATTGCCTACTCAGGTTTTCAGCATAAGGTTGCCTCCATGCTAGGCTATATGCAGCCTGTACATCAATCTAGCAAGATTTTATGTGAATTTCTTTATGGCAGGGTTTTTTCTTGTTTGTTTTCAGGCCAAAACTGCCCCTTTTATCTCCCTAGTCTCTAAACTTGTTTTATGGTAATAAAAGGAGGGGGAGGGGAACGGAGGGGGGAACATCAAAGCACTGTACTGTCCTTAACCAGTTGTGTTACTGGGGTTGGAGGAGGGTAATGGTTTGTTGCACTTGTTAGTTTTCATTTAGTTTTGATACGTTCCTCAGCTGATGACAAAATCAAAAAGTAGTTTTCATATCTTTAAAGAGGAAGGAAATATTGCCAATGGCTTAGTGTATCATGTAAAATTTAATGAAAACTCTTAAAATAGCCCCTCAGCAAGGGGCTTTTTGTGCCTCTGCCACCCTTCTGCGTGATGGCATTGACGCAGTTGGGGATCAGGAGATGGTCAGATCTTCCACAGGGGCAGGTAAGGCTTGGGAAAGACTAAGACATAACCAATACTCTCAGGCTACTGTGAAGTATTGTACATGATGTCTTGAAAGTGCAGTGTGAACATGTATTGCATGAATTGAATCTTTAATATATCACTTGATAACGTTACCTTTTTCTGCCAGCTCTTGTCCTTCAGAGATTATTTTTTTTAGCTTCAAGAACGCAGAAAGCAATCTTTTATGCACAGAACACTTAGAGGATATTAAATGAGCTATCTTATTCCTTCCTTGCTTCAAAGCATCCTTGTTTAGAATCAGAGGGAGGAATAATGGAATCTTAATTCCTTCAGTTTGAAAATGTTAGGATTAAAAGAGAAGATACAGTGTTTGTTGATATTCTTCATTCTTTCAGAGCTGCCGCCAGCAGCATCTCTCCAACTTGATCCTCTTCAAGAGAAAGCTATAAGTGAAATATCTGCAGGCTTTCCAAAATGAAGCTAGATTAAAGGAAGAAGGTGTTTTTCTTCTCTCCCTCTCTCTCTTTTTATCCATTAAGCAGAGTGTTCTGCCTGTTCTTTGAAACACTTATTCCAGTGATAAGGATGTAATGATGTAGCTCCTCAGTGTCTATGTAAATACTTTCAGCAATGAATTTTGGAAACTGGACTTCTCCTGCCAGTCTTCATTGTCTCATGCTTTTTGTTTCAACGAGAGGTGCTCTTTTAACTTTGCTCTTCAAAAAGAGTAGAGAAGGCAAACTTCTGTTTTTCATTAACAATATCACAAATTTTGTGATATATATCCAGCTTTTACTGGAGAGACAGGGGCGGGGGGTGGGATCTACTAAAACATCACAGCAGTATCAGATCAGGAGGCATAATCAAAATTGAATATATGAAATTTTCAAAGTGAAAACAGGGGTTTCCAGGCACACTTGGGGTGTGTGTGTGTTCTGCTTTTTATAATGATGGGGGTTCAGACCTTATTCCTTTTCAGGCCTGGGGTGGGTTGCATGCAGCCCTCAAACTTGCATGTTGAAATAGCAGCTCCTGGTTTTCTTCAGGAGAGCAAAAGTGGAATGAGATTCTTGCTCTGTATATACAGTTGAAGTAACTTGTGTACCATATTTTTGGAATTTCTTGGTTAAGAAGAAAGCGAAGAGGAAATAAAATATTTAGATTTCAGATTTGAATTTTCAAGAGATCTCTGTTGCTTTTCCCCTGCTTTTAAATATCTTGCAACTTTACAAAAGCTTTCCCTGAGTCTCTTACTGCTTTTGAGACCAGCTTTAAGGATCCCTTCTGAGGCTCCAGGGATCTCTTGGCATGACTGTTTCCAGCGTTTACTGCAGTGCCAACATGTCCTCAGGTATCCCATTTTGTTTGCTTGAATTGCACTTTGTTCATTTCTTTTCTGGATTCATACTCAGAGGGAGATGAAAATTATCTGCCCCAGTCAGCTTTTGGCAGCTGGTCATCTTATTTAAAGTGCTTCCATATTTCTGGAAGAGATGCCATTTTGGAGATTGCAAATTGTGGATACGTAATGCCAGAATACCTGTTCTGGAGAAGTGTCTATCATCATGTAGAAAAATAAACCTATTCTAGTTATAAACTTCAGGTTGCAACATAATGTTTTTGCTAAGAAAAAAAACATCCCAGCTTCAAATGCTGTTATAGCCACTTGTGAGTCAGCTTGCACGAATATATACTCTATGTTATACGAATATATTAATATATGAACATATTCAAAATTTGAATATAGGCCGCTATGTCCTTCAAAGTTGAAATCAGATTTGAATTTTGGAATCTTCTTAGAGGTAATCAAAACAATAGAATAATCATGTTTAGCTCATTGGTGAACTGAGTTGACAAAGGAAGTTGAAATCCAATGCCATCTGTTGGACTAGATCCTGCCTTAAAACAACACCAACAGACTGTGTCAGTCTTGAAGTAGTGCTTGATATATTTTTAGTTACCCCAGAACAATCCATTCTTGATTTCTTCTATCTGTATTTCCTGGGAAATGCTTTCTTATCCAAGACAAAGGAAAATGTTACACATGGAATAAAACTATGCTGGGATGTGATAGAATCTTCAAGCATAGTTCTTTTTTTGGATATGTGATAGAATATCAAACAAAAAATTAATTATGTAATGATTTTTCCTAGCACCTGGAGCTCCTGCTGTTGTTGCTTCTGCTGCTGGCTAGCTGTTGTTTCCCATAAATCATTCTGTAGGAAAAAAATGAAATCCACTGAAATGATGGAAAAAAGAAGTCACGGCTAGGAAGGAGGAAAGCAACATCTAAATATTTAACTACCACCCAATAAGTTCAGAATCTTCAGGAATTTCATTTTGCCTTGGTTTACAGGTTGGAAAAGAAACTTGGTAGTAGATATCTGGGGCTGAAAAATAACAATTTCAGTCTATGTTCTGGATATCTTAAACCCAACCCAAAATAACAACAAAAAAACAAACACAAACCCTGATAAATGAATTAAACCAGAAATGTCTCCAGTCATCTGCTTTATGGTTTAATCTCAGATTTTAATGAAGGCCTTTTATACACTCCAGAGACTTTCACTGATGCATGCAAATGAAGCCATTCAGTGAGATCTGGGATCAGGATACTTTCTTTCCCATTATATTTTGATCCTGCCAGCTCTCATTTTGGCATTTAGTTTGCACATGTAAATTTACAGGTTCTGGGGAGCTACTATCTGTGGCACCTTTTTTGAGCAATGGTGGGAAATGATGGGAGGGTTCTTAATTCCTAAACGGATACCTCTCAGCCAGAATTATGAGATGTGAAGCAAGCAGCGGCATTATTTTGTATGTATTTTATTTTTCTTTTTTAAGTCCAGAGACTTCAGAGTTTACATGAGCAGGAGTGCTGTCAGCTTTTATAGCCATAATAACCACTATTTACAAATGACTTTTACATGCTGTGCTATTTGATTTCTGAAAGAGCTAAAGAATCAAAGTCTAAGAAAGTAACAAAATAAAACTTCGAATACCATGTCTGTTTTCTCTGCTTAGGTTTTTCAGCTGACATTGATTTATTTACTAGGATAGCAGTGGTGATTCTAACACATTTTTGCATGGATGTTGACTGGGTGATTAGTTCTTGTTTTCAAATATCTTTCAAGGAAGGTAAATGCAAACATCAGGGACTGTGATAGCTTTTTAAGAAGTTCCAATAGTGTTGTCTTTTTGGTGACATTTTCTGCAACTAGATGTATTACTTGACTTTGATTATCCCCAAAGAATGTAAAGGATGATTCTTGATTTTACCATGTGCATTGCTGGTCCCTGGGAGACTTCCATCATAGATGCACTCCTTTATTTCAGTGAGATAGGTGTAGTCTTTGCTTGTATACAGGAAGAAAATGCTCTCAGATGTCTTTTGTAGTGGAGTATGGGAGGTTTTTAAAATTTGTTATGCTTGAGAATGAGGAGGGAATGTTATGATTGTCACTCCCTGCTGCTAGAATAAACACCTGGATTTATCAAAGCACTTGTTCTAATCAGCAGGAGATGTTTATCTATGAAAAAGTTCTCATCTTCTGTATTGTCCATGAATTATATATCTCTACCATATGTTTAAGAAACACTGTTCTTCTCCACTGCCTGAAATGAATGCCCTGAGCGTCACCTTCAGATTCCTGTGTAGGGATTATTCTGTGGTCACGTGGGAGGCAAGTCAGAAAAATGATATGAATTTGCTGGTGTTCTTTGGACTGACTCCTTTCTTTTCTGTCTTAAGATTGCATTAAATTTGTGACTTTATGTTAAACTGTGAAATTCTTCATGCTGGTATAAAATAACCTTTCAGTCCATTTCCTACCGATGAATGTTATTCCATGAAGTTGGTTTTGTAGAAATATTGAGATAAAGGAACCAGATTCTTTTGAGTAAGGCATGAGATGACATGAGAGACAGTTAAGCTATGTTAACGTAATTGCTGACTTCACAAATCACGTGAGGTAGTGATTAGAAAAGAATAAGCTAATAAAGTCTAATACATTACATTTCTATTTGCAGCCAGTGAAATTATATGCTAGTTTCACTAATTATAAACTGACAGCTTTAAATTTTGATGAGAAACCTTCTCATCCCAAGCCGTATAGTTTACCGCTTTTGTTGTGCTTCTAGTAGGAGATGCCCAGCGGTTCCTTAGGATAGTCTTGAAATTCATGTCAAGCTTCCTGCCTTCCCTCCTCACTCTTCACATGTTGCCTTCATTGATCAGATGTCTTGGTGCAATGTTGCTGATGTGAAAGGGCTGTTCTGTGGCGGTGCTTGAGCTCTGCACGTTTCCTGTCTTTAACAGGCTGCAGAATGGCTGGGGTGGGACAGGACCTCAGGAGGTCCTCTGGTTCACCCTACCACCTAAAGTATCTGGAGGTTTAAGCTCAAACTGTGTTTCTTTTTTATTTTCCTTAACCACGTGCTCCAACCAAATATTTGGAAAAAATCAGAAGATTGTCTTTGGTTTATATAGGACTGGAGACCATAATGTACACAGGACTTGGACAGAAGGATAAGACAGGAGTGCCACTTGGATGTCATGCTATGATTTGGCAGGAAGGGGCAGCAGGTAGGGATAGCAACTAGTTTCTTACAGCACTATTCCAAAAGGCAGGAAGTGCACAGGTGTCCAAAGAAGTTTTTTGTGCTTTTCAAAGCAGGCAGCCTGTCCTCACCTTGTGGTGGTGAGGGTGTCACCTTATATTTTAATACGGTAGAGAGTTACAGGGCATGTTCCATAGACCACAGAGAGGGGAACCTACTCCACAGGAACAGGAAGAGACAGTAGCCCCTGCAAAGTCCTGATGACACTTTGCAGGGTGTTCCTAGGCTGTGCAGACAAGTGAATGCCATGCTGATCTATTGAGGTCAATCTTTTTTTGTCATCTTGTTTTGATATGGTACAGACAAAGACTTTCCTTGCTTTTGGTCTGGCTTTTCATCTGCTTTTTGGTGGACATTGAGAAGAAATTGAAGTGCAGCTTGGGATCATGGAATGTAGCCTGAGATGTCCATCACTGTGCCTGAACTGGAATCAATTGTCCCTGTGTCACTCCTGACAGATGCTTGTCTAACATGTTCTTAAAAACCATCACTAATAGCAATTTGCCAGTTATCCTTGGCAAACTATTCCAAAGCCCAAATATCTTTCATAAGAGATATTCTTTTTTCTAACTTTAAGTGTAGAAATGTTTTGCTACAGGGTTAGAGTGTGCCTGGCCCTGAATATTTACTCTGTGTGTCTGATCGATATGTGTTTTATTTTATTTTCTTTGGTGGTGACTTTTTTCCTTTTTTCTGTGAAACTTTTGAGTCTTTGCTCCCGTGAAGCAGTCTACTGATGAGATGGGTGATGCTGCCTTTCTAAACCATGGATGCAGGCTTTTCTTTGGTGTGCAGTGTACATGCTCATATGATTGCCTGGGGATTTGGTTTTCCTTTTCTTATTTATCTTTTAGCTTTCTTTCACATATGTAATAATGGACCATTATTTGCTTGGGAATTTCTTGAGCCCATTTAATAAAATAAAGATTAATGTATATACTTGTTGAACTTTTCCAAAGAGACTATGGTACCTCCTAAAATGATCTGTGGAAAGCATGTCAGAACATGCCTCAGATGCCTTTTGGTCTGGATATTTTGGTTTTCCTTTCCCTGCAAGTCAGGCTGATGTATCATAAGCTCAGCTAGGTTTGGGGACCTGAGGTGTGCTGGACGCTTGACCAGCCAGAAAGACTGCAGTTGTGGTCTGTGGGCAGACCTTGAAACTCAAATTGGTTTTGGTTTTCTAGTTTGGTGATAAATTGGAATTGCAGGTTGTCTGTCTGCATCTTTATTCCCTTTTTCTGGGCATTGAATGCAGTGGGTCTAGGGGACAGTGCAAAAATAATACCTACGAGCAGTGGACCTTGCTTATTTTAGGATGGAAACCACATGCTATCGTGCAATGAAGTTCAATATGCTACTGTTTCTCCTGGAGCCTGATTTACCTCTTTGAAATGATACCAGCTTAGTAAGTGCAGGCAGTGCATCGAGGGAGATGAAAGTATTTCCTGGGGAACATCTCTCTGAGGGGACAAAGGGCTTGGAGCTCCAGACCACAATTTTTATGAGGTTTGCTGTGAATGAGCTCAGTTCTTGAATGCTCTTACCAAGAAGATCGCAGAGTGCTTCCTGCGTACCGGAAAGGTTTTACTGGAAGTCAAATAGTCTGTTGTAAAATGGTTGATGAACAGCAGCTGTTTTAAAAGCCCACACTGGGCCCAACCTGCAAAAAGACAATATAGAGTAGGTCAGCTGTGTGCCCCAGGTTTTGTTGTGAGAAGGTATATTCCGCTGAATTGGTTATTAAAGCACACGGCATCAAGTGCTGTCTACTCCTTACATAAGAGATTTTGTACATAGTTATTAGGCTTCATTACCTAGGTTTTAAGTAGATGTGTAGGACATTTGGATCAGTTGTCACCGCCTAAGAACAACTCTTAAAATGAAGGCAAGTAATTTGTGCTTAATGTAGGAGAAAAAGTGGGAGCCAGTAGGAGGACTGGCAGGATGAAATAGGGGGAATGTACTTGAGGCAGTAATCCAGAAAGATGATTTTTGCATTTGCATTTTGAATGGATTTCAGGGGGCAAGATTGCTTCTGTCACGGCCAGAAGGAAGGAGATTATCTCGCATCTCAGCAACAATAATGAGTGCTCAGATGAATGTTTTGGTTTGATGAGTAGAAGGGGGAGGCAAGGTGCTGAAGATGCTAAAGCAGGCGGGTTTTGGAGCTAGTCCTGGATGCTTGGAGGTGGGCAGAAGATGATGCTAGAGTGTCGTCTTTGGCTTTATGAGAAAGAAATGATTGAAAGAGGAGAAGGTGAAGGGCAGCTGTGTGGCCTCCTCTGTGTCAGGGTGTGTTTTGGTTAAGTTGAAATTGTCTTGGGAAATTCAGCGTTCAAACGTCTCTTAACTTGACATTGTTTGTAGTGTGGTGGTATATTGTTGTCTAACTTCTTGCAACTTGCTGCAGCCGTGCCCCATGGGAGCATAGCTCGCTCTTTCTCTGTAGATTAGGATGCTGCACCTTTGGTGAAGCATTGCATTTCATCCCCCCAGTAGGGGAAATGGTATGTATGAAAATCTGACATACTAGAGTGGAGCCTAGGCTGTGAAAAAGAATGGGTTGCTGCTTGGTTAGAAGGACAGAAGTGTGAATTTCTAAATGTAAATATTTCAGTTTTGGTTAAAATACTGTGAGGTGGTTTGCTTTTTTTTTTTTAATGTCTAAAAGAAAAACTGAAAACTTTCATAGAAAGCAAACATTTTGGTGAAAAGCATTGCTTACAAAGCTCTCATTTTTCTGTTAAAAAGAGTTTAAAGTCCTTTTCTGCCCATCTTATTTTAATATCTGTTTCCTGTTTGTTTTCACCATTTGTAGGCTGGGAAGGAAGCTACTGTGTTTTACGGATTTTCCACACTACTGTTTCTATTTCTGCTACGGGCAATTAGCCTATAAAGCAGTGTAACAGAAAGGTCTTCTGCAGTGTTTTTGGTGGGCTGCAGAAAAGTTGGAACCAATAGAGAAAAGGAAGATCAGAACAGTAAATTTTCTCATAAAGTTCATGACAAGTAGGAAATGAAGTAGAAATTGTGTATTATAGAAGGCTTTTCTCTGTGTTGCAATTATGAGAAACCCTGGACAGACACATGGTAAAGATGATGCCTCTGAAGGAACATTTCTGCCAAAGCTAGTTCTTGGTTTGGACAGGATGTTTATACTGATACAGCTTTAAATCTCCAGATATATATTCAGTATTAAAATTCTTTGCTGAAAATTCTTTTGGCCTATTAAAAGGAAATATTTTCAAATAATATACTTAATCATTTTACCTGCTGGCTTACCTTTACCCTGTCAAGCAGTTTGGATTAAGAAATTCGACTGGTTTTGCTTTATGGCTTTTTTCCTGCCCTTACAGAACAGTGCTCTTTTGTTTGGGCTCTTAGCACTTCAGGTGAAAGACTTTAAATTCCTGCAAACCTGTCTTTCCACTTATTGAAGCAGTTTGTGAAAATATTAGTTTTCGCAGTAAGATTTTATAATTACAGTGAGCGTATTTGTTTTCTCTCCACTTTCTCAAAGTATTCATTTCTTCTGTAGGGGAATATTTTCAGAGCTAGGTGCTCTGGGTTTTTTGGTTGTTTTTGGTTTTTTTTTTTTTTTTGGTTTTTTGTGTGTGTGGTAACAGGTCTTTGATCACCTTGAGTATATGAGGAGCAGCCACAGCAGCACGTAGCCCAGGGCTGAAATCTGTATGTAGCAGGCTTGCTGTATTTTTTCCGGTATGGGGCTTAGTTAGGGCCTGTGAACTAGCAGAAAATCTGGGTGCCATCTGGACTCCTGCTCTCTCTGCTTAGGCGAGGTCTGGGAGGCTGGGAATCCTGCATCCCCTCCTAGAGGGAGTGTCGGCTTGCTTCTTTTTTTTTAATTTTAATTACACTGTGGGACAACCCCAAGTTTTTCTCAGGATTGCGAAAACACAGTCTGCCTTTCTCAAATCTTTTGAGGTTGATGTTTTTTTTTTTTGGTTTGGTGTTTTATTTGATTTTTTTTTTCCCCCTGAGTAAGGCCATGAAAATCACTGCATAATGGGCTTGGTTAAAACATTAATGTCAGATGTGACTTGAATAAACCCTGGAGCTAACCTCACATGAAGCCTACATATTTACTTAAACTGACTGAAGAATTAATAAAATGATAAGTTGATTTCACTGAGGTTTTCTAATCGGCTGAAAATATTTCTTTATTTCTGGAGTGATAACGAATAATTGCAGAGAACCATGCTGAATATCTTTTTATTTTTCCTTCTCAAAACACACAATCACAAATGGAAGGACAGCACATATAGGAAAGAGACACAATGTCTTAGTATGTAATTACTGGGGAAAAAAAATTAAACAAATCTAATATTCACCTTTTCATTAATGTCTGCATTGGTTTCAGGATTGCAGTAAATCCTGTTGTGTGTGTAGGTTGATTGACTCTGTGTTGCAAGCAGGAGTATGCTAAATACTTATCCTTGTTTTACCCAGTACAGCAGAAGACTTCACTTCCTTGAGAAAATGATGATAAAAGTGTGTTCCTTTTCTGTTGGAAGAAATCAGCATGTATACCATATCCATTTTCTGCAGAAGACTGAGTAGCACAGATGAAGCACGTTGATTGAGAAAACACGACAGTGGAAACTGTCCCTTGCATCTTCTTTCTGCTCCTCTCACCTCTGCCCCAAAATACAACAAATTAATAAACATGCATTTAGTTATCCGCTTGCAAAAACAGCATTTAAGTTTTACTGTAAGGTAAATTGTGGATAGCAGTGGGTAAACTGTAGTCTTCACTGTACTACCTTATTACCATAAGTGCCTTGTGTTCCATGGATTTACAGTGGATTTTTAACTGGTGACCCCCTTATGATAATCCGAATAACAAAAAGGTAAATTACATTTCTACTGGTGAGGACACAACTGGAGAATTCCTGACGTGCCCTTACTTGAATATGTTTTGTTTTGCATTCCCTGAAGCTGGGGCGTGGGGATGATCACAGCCTGGGGCAGCTGCCCTCTGGTAATGACAGTGCTGTTTCCTCTTACTCATGTTGGGAGCCGGTGTTGCGGGACTAAACTTCCTGAAGATTCATCAAAAATAGATTTAGAAATAACCCTACAGAAATATTGCATTTTGACTCTTAGAGCATTCAAAACATGGTAATTATTTCTGGTGCTGAGTTTCAATGGCATAAGAGATCTGGAAGAGAACTATTTGAGCATCCACTTCCAGTGTGCTAATGTGGCACGCTCATTCTGGTATGATAATCCTATCATACTGATGTGAGAAGTGTCAAACTGATGGGTGAAGGTTTGTCTGTATTCTGAAGGGTTGTGGTTTTTTAATACATATTTTTTAAGAGGTTCTTCTTTCTTTTCAAATGTCTGACATTTGTCATTTAGTGGCAGAGCAGTGTCGGCTTTCTTTTGCAACAGAAAAGCTTTATATGTTGCCACCATTAACGTATTCCACTGAGCAAGGCAGAGTGTGAAGATGTGATCTGCTAATACACTCAGGCGGAAGGCTTTTCCATACATAGAATACTAATTTTCAAAATCAAAGGCAGTGCGTTTTGCTTCCTATTTCTTATCACTCAACAGAATCTTTGTGACCCTGAATTATACGTAAAGGAGAGGTGTCCCAATTTGTCATTGAGGTAGCTTTGGCAATGGGGGCTGATGCAGCAGTCATGAGGGGAAAAAAAAAGCATGCTGTAGCATTACAGTTCACTGTAATGCTAAGTAATGCTGTAATGGTAAGTTTTAAGTGATCATTTTTAGTGATCAACCAGCTTTTTACCAAGACTTAGAATGTTTTGCAATGCTGTAGCTTACATCAGCTTTCTTCCCCACTAAGACCTGAGGTGAAAGAGCTGTATGTTTGCCAATATCTTGTTTTCTTAGGAGACTCTTGCCTGAAATTGTGTTGTGCAGTTTGTTTTTCTTTCCCCTTCTTGCTGAAAGCTGAAGATGGATACTAACATTTTCATGATGAGGCATTAATAAAAGTAAATATTGCCTGCCTACCATCTGATGATAAGCTAGCAAAATGGTAAAAAGGAATAGATCAGCCAATCTTCCCACAGTTTCTATTTTTAGGACTATTTTTGTTGCTGATTTTTATGGGTTGACTTGCAAGCTTATGCTGTTGTCTGTTTAGCTTCCATGCCCATGAGTTAATTTCTCTTCCTTTACATTCTTCGGGTGCTTAAAGATGGATAGAGTGAGTCAGTGTTTTGCAGGTGAAGGTTTAGACAAGTTACGGATAAAATAATAATAAAGACTCTGACTAGATCTTTATCTCAGCACAGCGGAGGCAGATGGTTGAGAGACGAAGATGAATCTGGGTGGTCTTGATGTCAGAGACTGCCTTGAGGATGGATGCTCACAGCTGGGGGATAGAGAGAGAAAAAAAAAAAAGGATACTGAAATAAATGTATTGGCTGTTAGTTTTGCTGTGTAAGAAACCTATCTTGTTTGAAAAGCAATCCGACCAGCTATTTTAGTATTGCTTATCTTAAAAGCAGCAGCAGCTAACAGTAACACAGTCAGGAGTACCTCTCTTACTGCGGGGGTAGAAAAACTGTGATGGAAGAGTAAAGATCTGCTGGAAGTTAAGCCACATCACTCCTCTCATACATTTGTTTGTTTTTTGACAAATGAGATTTGGAACATTTCAGTGATATGGAGTAGTTTATAGAAAAGTGCACTACCAGAACTGCAACTGAAGTGATTACATAGTTTATTTTTAGGTACTTTGGATTGAAGCTTACTAATTGAGGGGCGGGAGTGAGAAGGAAAGGTTTGCTTGCAGTTGGGTTAAACCGGGGTTATCTGTATTTGCCTCAAGCCTGGAAGAGTTGGCAGGAGAATTGACTAAACTTTGTGAACTTGCATAGGCCTGGCCCTTAGCACACACACACACACACACACACACACACACACACACGCACACACACACACATGCACGTACACACATCCCTGAATGCTTTCTCAGCCTTCCACTCCAGCCAACTTCTCTAACAAGCATACCACAATCCTCTCCAGCCCACGCTGGGAGGATATTAAATAATTTCTAGCCTTAAACTCCCGCTCCCTCCTTGTCTTTAACTTTCTCATCCACCCTCTGTGCGCTCCCACTGCGAGGAAGGATGAGTGCCGTTTTCTCTTATCTCCTTGGCTATGAGGGTAGTTTCACAACTGCTCTATGTTTCAGTTTTTCACCTACCACAGACTTAATGTATTAAAGTGGGCCAAATCTGGCACTCCTTATCCCAGACAAAGGTTTTATTGAAGTCTTTGGGAACTGTGCCTGGGACTCGGTGAGGTTGCAGGCGGTGGTATTTAAAAGAGGTTTCCGCAGTCACTTGATTTGATTGAAGTAACTTTTTTTTTTTTTCCCGTGAAGGTAGCTTAATCAAGACAGTGCTTTCAAGTTTGAAATCCTCTTTTATGAAGTTACCTGGGAAGAGGTTTGAAATATCTTAAAGTTTTCACGTCTCAGCACATCAATTCCTGGCCATTTCCACTTTGTCTTTTGTTTGAAGGCAAACCCTAGCAGAGACGATATTTATTTTGCCTTCCCCCTTTAAAGGTTAGGCTGGACACTCTCGGAAAGGGTAGTGACAAGACAAACCAGTATCCTTCTGAAAGGAGAAGTTACGACAGCTTGTTATCAGGTACAACTGATTGTCTGCAAGTGATGTGATGAAAGACACAGCCTGGCTGATACTCTGACTTTACAGCACTAATAAAAAGACTTAGAGGTGGGAGAGGGGGACTAAAACTCCCTTGCATGCACAATGACAGCACCAGAGGAAATGGTATGAAGATGCTGCAGGGGAGGTTTACATTAGATATTAGTAAGAATTACTTCACTGAGAGGGTGTTCAGCCTGCCCAGGGAGGTGGTGGAGTTGCCATCCCTGGAGGTATTTAAGAAACATGTAGATGTGGCACTTCAGGGCATGTTCCAGTGACTGTGATTGTTGGGTTGGGTGATTTGTGTTGTGGGGTTTGTTGTTTTGGTGGTGGGTTTTTTATTTGTTTGCTTGCTTTTGCTTTTTTTTTTTTTTCGGGGTGTGTGTGGTTGGACTCTGATCTCAGAGGTCCCTTCCAACCATGAAGATTCTCTTATTCTCTCACTTTTATTACTGATGAAACAGTAGCAGGGTAAAAGTTTCTCTTCTGGGGGTATGAGTTTGTACAGTTGCTGATCCACAGGAGGGAAAATAGTATCAGGATGAATTGCCAATGAAGAGGGAATTGATCTGTGGAACTAGCACCAGTAGCCCAGCATGGATTCGAGCAGAAAATGTTCTCCTGACCAGAGAGCATCAAGTTTGCTAGAAAACCTATAGCTGGGAGTCAACCTAGAGAATTGTAGAATAGTTTGGGTTAGCTTTTCTGTATTTATGGTAAAAAGACGATAGATGTATTTCTTTTAAGACTTCAAAGGAAGAAAATTCAAGGGAAAAAGTTCAACTCTGTCAAAATCCACCAAAATACCAACATGTCAGCTCCTGTATAGGGTGTGTGGTATATCCTGTACAGGAAGGTGCTGTTGTAACCAGAGGAAACTTAGAGAATTGAAGTATAGCAGATATACTGGTTTCCCATTAAACAGTTAAAATATTAAAATAAAGACTTCTCTGAGAGGAAGAAAATGGGAAATGGTGCCTCAGACCCTAATGTCTTTCTGAAGCATCATTCATTATAAGGTTATAGGAAAGACTGTGCTAGTGACATGTTCTTTTGCCCTCTTTTTTCACTGATGCTGATGTCCCAAGTGTCTTTAAGAGCCTCATGCTCAGATCAGAGGTGCAGATCTGGTTTTCCTGATCTGTTCCAGCTTGTGGATTGTGGCAGGAGACCTACCACCTGAGGCTGGAGCTCCTTTCTTTTTCTCAGACTCAAAGGCAATCTAAAAATCTTGTGTACTACTTGTAGCTGGAGAGCAAATTACTTCTAGTTGGACTGTGGTGAGGCCACGAACTCATCTAGCATTTAGTGAAAGGTTTTTGTGGTGGGAGGAGGTGGAGGCAGAAGCTGAGGGTTCAGCCCAGGGAAGAGGCCACAACATCGCAGCTGTGGCAGGTTGGTGTAATGGCTTCTGTACTTTACTGGTGCTGTATGAGCCTTTCTTTTCCACTGAGCCTTAAAAAAGGTTTGCCTCTAACTACTGGGTCTCCCAGAAGAAACCACTTTAGTACTTCTTGTTGTTTTTTCCTGTGGAAATCTTGGTGAGCCTCTCTGTCTTGTTTGCTGACTCCACCAGTCCTCTTGGCATCACTGCCTTGTCTCTGACTACTTAGTGACTGGTTTCCAGTAGCCATTGTCCTCACAACTCACGCAATGAGTGTATGACTACTACAGTGTTCTTGGCCACTTACGTGTGTTTAATTGAAGTTCATGAAGGTCCATTGAATGAAGTTACCAGAACTACACTACAAAAGTACCTTTTCTTTTTTTTTTTTTTTTTGAGACACATTTAAATTATTGAGTCATGTCCGGACAGAAGTGTTGGGTGGTGGTTTTTTTATTTATTTTTACTAATGGATCTTCATATACTGTGTACATGTAAGAAGCAGAGGCAAATGACTATTAGCACAATAAGAAAAACAAACCTTTTGTGTTAGGATGGGCTACGTTTTTGTTTTGTTTGAAACAATCATATCTATGTCTTTCAGAGTTTAATCTGTGCCAGGATTTCTGTTTGTGGTTTCCTCATGTACTTGCATTGTACCATTTCATCTCCACAGGAGTTTTTTGCTGTGTTCAACTTTTTGTTTGAGCTATGTTACATTTTCCCTTTATTTCCTACCTGAAAACAGAACTTCTGGTTGGATTTGTCTTTCTTTTTTTTTTCAGCGGTGGAAACAGAGGTGACTGTTGGACTAGTGGTTGAATTTCTGTTGCTCCGCTCTTTTTCATGACATTTTTATAGGGTAATTTCTACAACAATTAACATTCCTCCAGGCTGAGAATAGCTCTAATGGAAGCCTGTCTGTGAGCTGGGAGAGCAGCAGAAGTGGTCTGGGACTAGAAAGCTTAAACAGTGAGGTTAAACAGGTCAAATGAGAAGAAACAGTCAGTTGAAAGAAGTGAATAGCACAGGGGATTAGAAGAAGGGATGAAGCTTAATGGCTAGCTTTTGCAATGAGGTTTTTACTAACATGTAGGTAAATGCTCTTTGTTTTGACTTCAATATTCAGAAGTTTGGTTTTTTTGCCTCTGAAGCTCAAAATGTTATTTTGAAGAAATGCAAAAGACCTGATTTCTTGCCTATTATCTTTCTTACATACCTTTAACTTTGTGAGATTCTACTACTCTCCATAGAAATAGTTCTTTTCAGACTTCTGTTCACTGAAAAAGAAAATACCTTCAGTTGGCAAAGACGGGTAATGGTTTGCAATCCACCCGTTGAACTCTCGCAGGTGCACACAAACTTGGTTTCAGCAGTAAGACACCACAAAAGTTATCAGTTTGTTTTTCCTTTGTTGTGTACAAGCAGGGTCCAAGATCAGATAGAGCAAATGTCATGTCGACCTGTGGCTGTCTCTGAAACACTTTTGAGTCTTGACTTCATCAGTTAGTTGTCTCTGTTGGCTGAGGGGAGATTTCTTATGTGTGATGGTGAAACCAAATTTTTCACCATGCATTAGTAGAAGTGAATTCTACGGAAGATCCTTACAACTCTGACAAAGAATTGTTCTGCTGCTTGTCGTTTGGAAAAAATGGCAATGTTAAACGTTTCTGGTATACTTTTTGGCTAAAACACATTAGAAGTGAATTCCAGGGCAAATGGAGTATAAATGTATGTTGTGTGTGACACACAAGAGTGAGAACTGGGGAGCGCAGGCAGGATAGGATTCTTCGGTTTCCCTCTGAGAGGGACTCTGTTGAGTCCAGTGGAAGTTTTGCACAGTATGTTCAGTGTTGTTGCTACAGATCACCTTCAGTGGGATGTAATGTTATTTCCTATATCTAGTAAACAGAAGCAAAATCGGGTTCTCTTTTAAAAGTCATTGAACTTGGTCTGATTTGTGGTTCTATGGTAAAGGTTTTCCATTTTGTGCAGAAACATCTTTCCCTGTCTTGTTACGTGTAATGATAATGAGTAATGAGAAAATGGCTTCATAGGTGATAAAGGACATTACGGAAGTCCTGCTGTGAGTTAACTGTAAGCTAAATTGTGTTCAAATCATCAGCTTTGGGCACAGGTCTCCTGCTGTGTTTCATCCTTCCTTCCTCCATTCTCTGCTTTCTGATAGGCTTTGCAGCCTCGTCTTTGCCAAGAAAGCATAAAGCATTGGAAGGATAATGGGAGTTAATTGTATTTAATGGCAGGTCAGGAAGGGGGGAAGGGAGATAAGGTTTTAATATCAAGAGCCAATGTTGATTCTGAATATACACATGCTTTTAAGCTCGTTTCATTAAAATGTTTTCAAAACAAATTCCTTCAGAAATATTGGTCATCTCGGCAAAGCACCATGATGTTTTTCTTTTTTGAAATGTGAACTCTGGAGGAGCTAATGCTGGGCCCATTAAAATAAAGCACTCTTTTTTACCTCTTCCTTGTATCTGTCACCTCCCTTTGCTATTGGAATAGCTTTTCCTGCTGAAGTATATGTTAAGCTCTGCTTGTACTGGCCTCTGAGAAGGACATTTCTTGTTAATCTTCACCTCTTCTGGTGCTCTATAGCAGCATCAGGTCTGTGTGAGCTACAGCAGGGTGCTCATTTACTCCCTTGGCCTTTTGGCAAGTCCGGTGTGCTGCGGTCTGACCCTCATGCAGTGTTGGGACTATGGTGGGGGGTGTCTACATGGACTCAGAAGCATTCCAAAACCACAGATGCATATAGTTAGGGGTGTGGCAGAGTTTTCAAGGAAAGGTTTATGGAGAATTTTGGACCTGTCTCCCCAGCACCTTCTTGCTTCAGAACCTGCTGAGCCATCCCAGAGTAAATGATTTATTTTATGTAGTGTAAGGTGGAAATACCAACTTGGGGGCCCAAAAGTGGGACTGTACCACAGCTCTGACGAAGCACAGGGTTGATGTGGCTGTTAGCAGTCCTGGAACAAAGTCATAGAATCATTCAGATTGGAAAAGACCCTTGGGATCATTGAGTCCAACCATCAACCCCACTCTACGAAGTTCTCCCCTCGGTATATCCCTCAACACCACATCTTAACGACTCTTAAACACATTCAGGGATGGTGACTCAATCACCTCCCTGGGCAGCCTACTCTAGTACCTGACCACTCTTTCTGTGAAGAATTTTTTCCTAATGTCCAGCCTAAACCCACCCTGTTGCAGCTTGAAGCCGTTCCCTCTTGTTCTATTGCTAACTACCTGTGAGAAGAGACCAGCCCCAAAAAGTCATTTACTGGCCACTCAAAAATGAAGTCACGTTTGATAATAAACTCTAACCTGCCCTGTGCAGAGCTACAAATGCACTGCTTCTCCACCTCTCTGTGGACTTCTGGAGTGGGCTTCTGAAGTGTCAGCCTACTGGTCAGATGGCTGCTACCCTGCTGTTACCTGTGCCTCCTTTGCTGAAACAAACTGCTTGGCATGCAATTCACATCTGCAGCACATTTTATCTTCCAAGCTAGGGGTCTCTGTCTCTAAATCCCCTTATCTGTGTTCTCCCTGGACCACGCACCAGCCTGGTTTAAGGAGCTGCTGTCTGCTGCAGACCCAAGAATTGTTGCAGGCTTTCCAGGCCAGGGAGGCTGGGTCCCTCTTCATTTTGCCAAGAAAGTTGGTGGGAACCAGGGCATTAGGGTCTGTGTTTCTTCACCAGCTATTTGAATCTGTTATGTTTTCATGAAACATTTTTGTTTAGATGATGAGGTTTTTGGTTTTATTTTGTTTTGGTTTTTTTTCCCCTTTTGGATGAATGAGATTCTTGTCAGAAAATGCCAGTCAGAGTTGGGAAAGGAGCTAAATAGAAATATATTGTTATAATAATACCAGAAAATTTCCAAGCATGATCTGAATGCAAGTCTTGATTTCTTTTGCTACGGGTGAGAGGAGTGTAAACTGCCCTTTTCGTCTGTGTGATGCTGGGTTCTGAGACAGAAATGATTGGTATTTAATATTTGGTATTTTATTTTAACTATTTCTCTGCTGAGAAGTAATAAAGATCTAAATACCGTCCATTTTTCTTATAATTTAGTGGCTGGTCCAGCCTCAGAAGTTGTGAGGCTCTCAGCAGTTGAAAGTTGCTAGCTTCTGTTTCTGGCAACTTCTACTCTAGCTATGTAACTTACAGTAGAAGGTGAGATTCAGCATGGCATAGGTTAAGTAGAATTTGATATATTAGGTAATGCAAAATACATTGTAGAGAATTTTTCTGTTGTCATGGTTTTCAAAGGGAAGATAATGAAATTTACTTAGCTTTTAAGTCTATGGTGCACAAGGCTAAAGTCAGTATCCTGAGTTTTTACTGAATATTTTATATGACCTATTATGCAATAAATGGTCTACTAAATAAACATTGGATAAGGAGTTTTGAGTAATGCAGAGCAACTTCTTTAAAAGTGCCAAAATGTGGAACGTAATCCTACTTGCATGTTGATCGTCATGATTAATTTTTTGCTTTGGTTTTCTTTCAGTGTTAAAAGTTAATGTAAGAGATTATATATATTATAAACAAGGCTCCTTCTCTGAGCACTTTGGAGGGAGATGTTCTACTAGTCCATGCTCAGAGTTATGGTTCAACTATGGCTTGACAGAATAAGGCAGAATCAAAGTAATGTCAATTTTGAGGCCGTTTTTATGCTTGGTGATTAGTGGAAGGATATGAGTGTTGGCATTCTTGGATGTGTCGAGCTATCAACAGTGAAGATCTAATAATGCTCTCTTTATTATGTGCCTTGTTCATTGATAGTAATTATTCAGATTATACCTAGAATATCTTATAAAATATTTAAAACCAGAACAAAAAACACAACAGAAGTTTAGGTGGCAAGTTGAGGAGATGTGCAGCTCTTCCTCACACACAGAGATGATACTTTTTTGATTTGAAAGGAACAAACTTTCGAGTTCTAATCCCAGATTTCTATTCAGATGGATTTAGTGGCCTGTACTTGGTAAACTTTCATGTGAAGCTATATTTAAAATATTTTTCAATCTTTTTTAAAAATTTAAATGAAATTTCAGATGGCAGGCTTGCTTTACAGTTAATCATTAACTTGACAGTCAATTTTCAGGGAATGTGTGTGTTTTATTTGTATTGTGGTTGGATTACAGAAATGAGATTTTCATATTGAAAATAAAATGAGCAAAAAGAAATATCACCTTTTTCCTGTTTTGAGTTGACTCTGGTGCAAAGCTAATTAATGCAAACTTTATTTCTTAAGAGGCTGGACTGGAAATTCGGGGCTGTGACCAGCAATTAAGTGGCAGATAACCCAAGTTACGCACTTACATGTATCTGCATAACGTCTGAACTTAAAAACACCAAACTGCTCAGAAATAGTTTCTTCAACTTGCTGGGCACTCACAGCTTTCTTTTCGGCATTATGCTTCCCATGAAGTAGCCCAGGAGGAGTAAAACTCGTATTGCAGTGGTAGTGGTTGAGTCCGTGGGACTGCAGCAGTAGAGGCCCCTGCATGGGGTGGGGGGAGAGCCCCAGGGTGGGATGCCCTCAGGGCTGGGTGGCACATACAGGTTTTTGGAAGTAAGGCCCCTGGTTACTCGTCTTCAGCTCCTTTAGCAGCTGTGACCTGTGTGGTTTGGGCTAGGTTAGGGTACAACACATGTATAGGAATGTGCTTCTGAAAGTTCAGAAGTGCTGTTTGAATATATCTATCTATCTATTTGTCTATATTCCCTTCAAAAGTGAGGGTGGGGGGCAGGAGGGGGTAATGTTTTGGGATGCTGTGCTAAAAACCTTGAGGCTAGTCAGGTGTAATGCAGTTTAGGATGTCTGCCTGAAGGGATTTGCAACCTACAGCGGCACCTGTGAGGAAATGACAGCTTTCATCAGAGCTGCATGCAGGGGATGGCTTCAGTGGGAAATAAATGCTGCAGCCCTGATTTTCTTGCTGAGGCAGAAGTGAACTCCCACTCTATGTGGGCCCCTATGAATTATCTTTCTCTCCACCATAACCCTGTCTCTAAAAGTGACTTTGCTCTGAGCCCTAGATGAGGTGCCCCAGCCATGGCTCAGATGAGGAGTTCCTTGCAGCCCTATTTTCTCAGCAGCTTGCTAGGCAGCCCCTGTCCAACCCCAATCCTTGTGGGCCTTTGGCCTTTCTCTTTCATCCTGACCCCTAATTTTATGTCGAACTTTGAACTAAGGGCATAAAAAACCTAAGCATCTTCTATTTTCTCCTATGGGAGAGGACTCAACACGGTAATCTTCGTGCTATTTCTTTTCTGTGATAAGGCACGAAGGCATTCCTGCTGCCATTGTTTCTCCTCCTGTTTCACTCCAGTGGGGGATGATAGGGGTCACGGTGTGAAATAAGGCATAGGGAGTGATTGTCACAGTGTATATGTGGCCTTTGGGTTGATGTGACCCAGATTTGTATCATTTGCCACCTCCTCTATTGTGTTTCCTGATGGTGAGGTGAGAAGAGAGATTCAGACCATCTTCTCTGCTGAGTTGCCCATGGCTCATACTTCGTATTTCTTTATTAAGAAAGCAAACCCCAAATCCTCCCTCCCTGCCACCTCCAAAACAAGCTGTGGCTGCATTGGGTAGGACTGAAATAGGTATAAGTAAATATGAATTACTTTTCTGAGGTCCAGAGTCTCAATTTGCCACTTATTTGATAATATCCTTGGATATTATCAACCAAATTAGCGTTGGATATTAGCAGCCAAATTCTAAGACATATCAGCATTGTGTTGAGAAAGTGATATGATTTTACTTGTTAAAATAATAATCAAAAGATTGTTAGTGGTTGTGATGATTATGAAAGTAATCTTTCAGGAAACCTTCCAGTTATGGGGACAGGCACAACGCTTTTTGGAGGAGGGAAGAACGTCAAGAGTGATTTTTAGAAGTGTATTTAGATTTCCAGAAAACCCTCACAACCAGTTGGTCTTTTGGCAGTGGTTTTAAAGTATAGATGGTGCTCTGCACCTACATCCCCCTTCCTCCCCTCTCCTTTGTGTGTGTGTGCGTGCACACACATGGGTGTTTCTGCAAGGGTGCTGTGTTATAAAGCAATGGGCATTTACTGACTTTCCTGCATGTGAAGCTGCTTCTTTGGGGCATTTGAACTGATTTCAAGCTTCTTGGCCTGTGCAGATCTCTAGCCTGGCCCTGACCGACCCGTCATGTCCCAGCACTTTGCAGCTCTGTGTGCCCAGGGTGCAAAGGCAGCACAGTGTCAAACCTGGTGCCATGGGAGAGGGGTCAGGATGAAGGTTCCCCTCACGTAGGTACTCTCATCTTGCTCATACGTGAAACCATCCTGCATGACCCTGACCTTGTGCTGCTCATCAGCTGCTGACTGACTTCAGCTGTTGGCCCAGGATGGGCAGGATCCTTACTTTTTGTGGTTTACTTGCGTTAAAAGCAGGGAAAAGGGGGAATTTCACCATCCTGCCTGGCCAGTGGTGTCATCAGTAGCCAGGTCTGCTTTTTGGCAGGGCTGGATCACACCCCTTCTCAGGTTTACACTCATGTGTGTGAATGCATGATCCTGGATGAACATTTTGTAGGAAGATGCTGTGGAGGATGAGGTATATGTTTAAGTGGTTTGCTGAATTCTGTTGTGTTTTATTTGATCAGTTTCTCTCCTCCTCTCTTCCCTCATGTTCACCCAAATGCTAGGAAGGGCCTGCTTTTTCTTTGCTATGTGTGTTTGACAAATATGTTTCAGATGACTTTGGCAGGCTTTTTGAAAAGAAGGATTTGAGCTTCTGTGACTATTCTCTTNATAAAAGCATTAGAAGATACTTACTGTTGGTTGCCTGGATAGTAGAGCTTATGCAGAGAAGGGGATTTACTCTTCAGTATCTCAGCTGTGTATCTTGGTTTAATTATTCAGTTAGCTCCTTCATGAAATATAAGCACATGGTTGCATAAAAAAATAAAGTGAAATATTATATCTGGTCATCTTGAATCTTCAGTAAAGATTATATAGTTTTGAATGTGTTAAAAATAACTGAAATTTGCTGTTTGCAGAGATTATGATAAACCTCAAATCAGGTCATTCAGAATTAGATACCTGAAACCAGGCAGACTTTCAAACCCAAATTTCTTAGATAAACGGAAGATACATTGCAGCTATCTAATGCATTTGCATGAACTCCTATGTTCTCTCTGTCTTGTAAAAGTATATAGGGAAATGTAATATGGTTGATTTGGGTGTGCAGGTTCAATTGCATAAAAGAGGCAAGTAACCTCATTTGTTGCTTGTAGTTTGCTGTTAGAATTTAGGGCCAATTCAAGAAATCAGGTACCCTTTGGTTTCTGTGGCTTCAAGCTTGAGAGTGAACCTTATGTTCAGCTTATTTAACAACTTATCTCAATTTTGGTGCCTGTCCGTTTTTATTTTTAACAAAGTATTTATTTCAAGAGATTCTGCCAGTGATTTCAGACTGTAATGCCTGCTTATTTTGATTTTTCTGTCAAGGTTATGGAAGCAGATGTTACTCACATATGCATACATATACACATGCAGATAGAAATGCATACAGTACAACTGAGAAAACTGGTATTGAGAATAATACTGTATAAAAATTAAGCATGAACATAGGAATGAGAAATAAATGATGAGAAAATGTATTTTCATGAAAATATACTTGCATGAGTAGTGTGCAAATTTGGAGTTTCCCTAATCTTAGCTACTGTGTTGTATCATTTATTACTGTTATTACTGTTACATTTATGTGTACTTAGTAAGGCTTAAGTCTTACCTTTTGGCTGTTAAAACTGCAGTTGCTGTCCTGCTGTAGCCTGTGTTTCTGTGATGGGCAAGAGTTATTGTGTGTGCCTTGGGTAGTGGCAGAAGACACGATGTGAGAGGCCTTGGATGTGCTGGAGAGCTGCCCTCAGGGTTCTGCAGTGGTACAGGGATATCACCCACTGCTGCTGCCCAGCACCTTTTGTCCTATGTTTGGACCTGATTTGGTGAAGTAACTAAACAGAAGGCACTGAAAGCTAGTGACTGCAGAAAATAAGAAAATAGGCTTCTAAGGGTCAACTTATCTTCTGTTGACACAATTTGGCTTCATTTTTATAGCATGGAAGTTCAATAAATTTTATTTCTCAAGGCTGTGTTTTAAAAGCGCATTCCTGGTTGTGTTTCTGCTCAAAAGAGTTTTAGTAAGGAAGCATCCTGCCAGAAATTTTGGACTTCTTCCAGTAATTGAAGAGCTTGTGGTGCCTAACTGGGATTTATTGTAACTGAACAGGAAAAATCCTGAAATATAGGACTATGCAGTTGTATAAAAGCATTGTGCTTTCTGTCATCTTAGTCATTTGACCTTGAATTAGAGCAATGTCTTTGTCTTGAGTGTCTGTAAGACATAATATTGTATGAACTAATTGTTTTAAAGCACCTATTATTATAGTGATTTTTTTTCTTTATCAGTGCATTACATAAAATTACTAAGTGCTCCTGTCCTGTTGCCTTCTTTATTTCAGGCTTGAGTCACAGAGCAGCCTGAGGAAAACCTCTGAAGTAGGTTCTGAAGTTGGAGTGTGAATGGAATTGAAGGATTTACACGGAGGATTCTGACCTCTCCTCCTTCCTGCCCCAGGAAAGGCAGGTGAGTAAATTATGGGATGATGTGTAATTAACCCAGTCCTTACTTCACAATGTCTTTAGTCAAAACAGGAAGATGAGATTCAGATGGCTGTGTGTAAGAATGGAATACATTGCAGATACTCCAGATACACCTCTTAATTGCTGATATCATCCTTCAAAGTTTTCTGTTTCAATTCAGAGGGTTTCCATAAAAATTGGTGTGAGCTTTCTATAAATCTTTCTCCCTTCCTACCCCCAAGTCCCTCTGATGTAGAACTTGTATGTTTGGAAGATTTTTGCCCAACGTCAAAGAAATCTGAACTGAAAATATGAATTTAGCCTTTCTTGAAGTTGTTCTGATTAAGGCCGCTACCAGAGAGCAGCTCAAGCTGCAGCTTTATTAGACTCCTGTGTGTATTTATTCATGAAACAGACTGGTCAGCATCAGCACCAGATGTGTCCATACTGTGTCTGGGCTGCTTGTGAAACCTGTGGGGGCAGATCTGCAGAGGACTCTTGTCATCTTCAGAGCGCTAGAACTGAGATGTTGCCGTGCTGCCTACAACACTGCAGCCAAAGGGAAATGCCTTGGATGGCGTAGGAAGAAAAGACAATGGCATTATCGCATTGAAGGTGTTAGGGAGGAAGTCTGAGGCTTTACCTGAAGCAGAAATCTGCAGCTGGTGCAAGTGTATGCTGGAGAGGAAGGGGAGGTACATAGGCTGCCCAGGGTGGTAGTGGAGTCTCTGTCACTGGAGACATTAAAAACCTTCATGGACACGTTTCTGTGCAACCTGCTCTAGGTGGACCTACTTCGGTGGGAGAGTTGGACTAGATGATCTTCAGAGGTCTCTTCCAACCCCATACCATTCTGCGCTTCTGTGAGGTGGAGCAGGCTGCAGTGAGGTACAGGAGTGCCCTGGCACTTGGAGGGTGAGAAGGGTAGGCAGCAGAGCGGAGTGGGGGTTACTGGTGTGTTGAAGCATCTGGAGCTCAGTGGATGAAGGAGGGAAACAAATGGGAGTAGTAACTTGTGTGGTTTCTTCAGAACAAAGAGCGCGATGAAATGATGCAGTAGAGAGTGAAGTGGGTGGGAATATTTCTGTTGAACCATGTACACCAAACGTTTTTTTCCCTCCAGAGATGTTTCTTGGTGGGCTGTACTTGAGACCAACTATGAAAGAGTCTCCCCTGCAGTTGGTGAGAGGGAAAAGGTGAAGGCAAAGATGGGGAACCAGAAATAAGACATTTGTGAATAAGAGAAAAGAACATAAGGGTGAGAAATGTGCAGGCAAAAATGAAAAAAAATAAAAAAAAAGCGTTTTGAGGGGAAGTTTTAGCAGTTAATGGGAGAGCAGGGATCTGTGTCAGAAAAGACACAGTGGTAAGTTTCAATTTCCAGGTTTCTCATTTTTGTTCACTGGTATAGTGTGAATGGCAGCTCTTATTGGAGGATGGAAAATTCAACTTTCCTGAGCAGGGAAATGAGAAAGCTTACTAGATTTGTTTGCATGTGCAAATAATGTCAGTGTGGGGAAGCAATAGTAATATTTTGGTAGTACTTACCTTCTATATTTTCTGTTTTTCAAAGGGAGGGACTGCATAGGGTCATACAACTAGAGTAACCATGAGCCTATGAACCCACACCCGAGTGTTTTGTGGTACTTTCTAAAAATACATTTTAAAACAGTGGTTTTAAAATTTATTTTTAAGTCTGTCATAAGCAAGTCCAGTTATATGCTGACCTGTGCACTCACTGCTGAGGATAAGATTGACATGGTTGTGAATGTTTTATGGATTTGGGCTTTGCATGCGTAGTATTTGTCCTGTAATGGGTAGATGAGCTGTCACTCAGTGAGATGTGGCTCCTGCCAGAAAGCAGAGCAGGTCTGAATCTGCCCGAATAACTCACAAATTGGCACAGTTTTTCAAAACAGCAATCAGCTTGGCAAGGTATACAGCACTCTGTGCTTGTGGTCATATTCAGCTTTACTTTGTGCCTGCTTTTCCTTGGCTACAGGGGAAGCTGCCAAAGTGTTTGAGGTACACTGGTTTTATCAGGAGGAGATGGGAGATGGCAAAATATGCCAAAAAAGTACTTGTTGCCCTCACACTGTCCTCATGTAGTCCCTGTGTTGTGCCTGGAAGTCTTTTCTTTCAGAAGCTGCTTAAATATGTTGATAACCATTCCTTCCAGGCAGGACATTATGTTTCCTTGGACGTCCCATCATCTTCCTCTTTCAACCTTGGCATCTTAGTTCAGTCTCAGAGCTTCTTGAACTTGTAGAACTAAGAGGAAGAGCTAAGAGGAAGGCGCTGGTGGCCAGCCTGTAGTAGGGGCAGGCCAGACATCCCCATTACAGCACAACGGAGGATAGAGCTTGTCCACCTGTAGCAATTCTGACTTTTCAGGGAGCATCACACTTACCCTGTATGTGCTATCTGGTTGCCATCACCCTCAGTATGGCAGGACTGGTGCTTGTGAGGTCAACACCAAAGCAATGTGGCTGCATGTCTGCAGCCTTCCTCGGCTGGAAGCAGATATTGGAAACCTCCCTTTATGCCTAGGAGCATTTCCATTCCTGGACATGCTAGTTAAGGACCTTGTCATCCGTGTGGGTTGCTTGGCCTTGCTGCTCTGTGCCTCTTTCTGAACTTGTATATTCATTAATTATTTTTTTTCCAAAACCTCTCAAAATATAGGTAGAGCAGTCAGTCATTCCATTGTATCTGTAAAGATGCTGACCTAGCATCAAATGAAAGAGCATGATGAAGTGATAAATGTTTCAAGCCCCTGGCCTTTTATCTCTGGTCTTTTTTTTTCTTCCTTTTTTCCCTTTTTTTTTTAATGCTTCTCAAACTTAAGTGATTGAAAAGCTTTCCAGATCTGATATCTGCAAAGATTTCAAGTGAAACTTTTGGCTCCTATCCCGGCAATGAGATCATACTAAGTGATATTAGCTGAATTTGTACCAGAGTTTGAAAAGAAAATGAAAACATGTTACTGTTAGTCTCTCAGCTATTTTTCATCTCTGTTGGTCAAATGCATTCCCATCGGTTAACTTCTGTATGCCATTTTACAGGTTTCCAAATACCTGTGTGTGTATATATACATTTTCTCCACCAATAATGTATTTAATTTATACTCTTTTTACCTTTTATCCTTGCTAGCAGGACTGGTTGGATTATTTTTTTTAATAGAGGTTTTAAAATCCAGTGTTGCTGAGAAAGCTCCCTATGAGAACGATATATGGAAACCTTCTTTCTATTCCAAAATTACCTGTAAACAAAGTAGAACTGGGGTATCCCTTCTTTAACCTGTCCTTTTGTCTAGTTGCTGTTATAAGTGTCAGTGAAAGCAATAATTTTGTACATGTGTGTACCTAATAAGGGTAAAAGTACGCCAACTGCATGTGTTTTGTGGGTTTTCTGTACAGAAGTAAAAGAAGATAAATAATGCCTTAAATTAAGCCTTTAGATTACTGAACAGAGCTGAACTTCAAGGCTGTAAAACCAAGCAATCTGAGGCTAGAAAATTCTACAATTAAAGCTACTCGTTCATCCTCTTGATAAATATCCATTTTGATTGCCTTTAATTAGGGGATTGCGTACTATTTTTTATTTATTTATTTATTTTCTACAAGGCCTGCACATCATTCAGCACACAGCATGGCTAATGCTTAATGAGTGGGTAGGTTGTTGATATTTTGTTTCTCACCATTTCTTGTATGGCCTTATTTACTGTGTGGTTGGCAGATGGTGCACTGAATACAGAGCTACTCATTTCCCTGTGGAGTTTTTCAAGGCGTTAATGCCATAAAGAGTTACTTTTCTGCATATTTTTCAGGGAATCTCAATCAGAAGTGCAAAATATGAGATAAATCTATATTTAACCAAATTCTGAGCCTTGACTGTTTTCTAGGGGGAGGATGGTTACAGCACAAGTTCCTTGGTGGAGGTCTTTAGTGGAGGAATTAGCAGATTGTGCTGTCTGTCCCCACTCTTCTTTCTGTAGCAGCAGAGGGTAGTGGGTCAAAGCTCACACTGGGTCATGAGGTGTCTCCCAAAACCGAAGGATTTTGGTGGAGATGTTCTAAACAGCTATACCTCCTCTCTGTCCCAGCAGTGTTTGTATCTTCCTGTTGTTGACTGTATGTAGGAATACAGGCTTGCCGTGTTGGAAATCCTCTTCTGTAATCCAAGGGAACCACGCAGGAAGCATGTCCAGCAAGCTTAGAGTACTCAGAAACTCACTCTCCAGCATTTAGTGAGTGTTTAAGACCTGATGGAAACGAGCAAAGCTTCAAAACCTCCAATAAGCTACAGGAAGAGAACACTCTTCATCTGGTTTCTGTCTTTGAGACTGTAAGCTCTTCAGGCTGGAGACTATGCCTTCCCATATGTCGATAAAGCATTTCAAGCACTACATTAGTATAAACACCAGTGGATGAGGTCATCATATATCAAACAGTATAATTAAATCAGTGCTTTATTCACTGTCTGTGTCTCATTATGGCTGCCTCCTAGGTCACACTGCAGCCTTGAAGATCAAGTGAGAACTTGAACGTTGTAACAGCCCTCACAGAAACATTTGCTTTGAAGCTGGTACTATTCATTTAGAAACCAATCTTCAGAAAAATGTACTTTTGTAAAATGTGGTCCTCTTTCGCAAAAGCCATGTAAAAGGGAAACACTTATTATTGATTTTTGCCATAAATTGCCACGCATGGATGTCAGCCCACAGCTGCTGTCACATGATTGTAACCGGATTTCTTGATTGATTAGAGGTCTGAAAGCAACCCGAGTGGATGGTGAATTAGAAGGGACCCCATTTCTCAGAGGGGAACATGAGCTCAAAATGGTGTCTGCCAAGTAACCAGACTTCGAGCATCAGCGTGAAACTGGCAGTTTTAGAATTTAAGAGGTGCTTACTTTTGCCTGCTACTTTAAAGTGCGCTTACTTTTTTTTAAAAAAGAAGTAGGAAAATATTTTAAGTAGGATCCTCCTTCCCCCTTTCACAGTTTTGGTACCCACACTTTAAATCTCGTGTTATATCACCACCTATGTTTGTTTTATAGCAATAGATCCTCATGTGTTTTTTACGAGGAAGTAGGCTACCAATTTTGTCTGAGCAATAAGGTACTTTGAAGTCTGAAGTCATAAATGTAGATACGCAGGTGAGCCTCGTGCCTCACCAAGTATGATGCCTTGGGCATGTGTTATTGCTTACCTATGCCATAATTACTGTACACATGTAGCTACAGGAATATGCCCATATGGTTTTCCTACTGTAAACTTTCAGGTGATTGGGCCAGTACTCAGAAATAAGGGCTGGTCTAAGATCTAAATAATGACAAAGCTGGCATACAGACTTCATTTTAAGGCCCTCCCAGATCTACGGTTGCATTCATTTTCTGTCTTGTTTTTTGAAAAGCAGCCCATCAGCATGCGAAATTGTGATGTTGTTGCTTGACCTGCTCTCTTGCAGTTTTCATGGTAAGGAAAAAGAAGGAAAAGATATTTAGGGTTTACATTCTCTTAGCTTTGCCTTACATGAAGACTTTTTTTCCCCCTGTGTATTTTTTTTTCCCTTTGACCTGAGAGTTTCCTAAATTAATTCATATTACCTGACGAATTTACTGGAGTAATGCATGTTCTTCCTCCCTAATATTTATCTATTTCTCTAGTGCTTCTCCTCAGTACCGGTAGTGATGGCACAGAATGGTGAGTTGATGCCAGGTGTTGTGGCCTGTTATTTGCTAAAATTGAGCCTAAAAGCAGAAAAGTGAGGAGAGAGTGAGCAAAGGCAGCTCTTCAGCAGGACAGGTGGGCTCCAGAAATCAAAGAGAAAAGCCAAGTTGTGCAATTTACCCAAGCAGTCACATTGAGGGTTGAGGGGCACCTGTCAGCTGGAGCTGCCTCTGGGGAGTAGTCTGTTCTCCAAAGCATTTCCACAAACCTGCTGCTGCAAAGATGGGAGGTGTTGGGGGGGATAATGATGAGGAAGGGCTTGCCGGGTTCTGCTGGAGGTTGGAGTCAGTAGTTCTCGCTAGGTAGCTTCTCTGCTGGGAAAAGCAGCCCTCCTGGCAGGGTAGGAAAGCTGTGGGAGGGCAGGGAAGGCTAATTGCCCCCAGGCTAGAGCTGGAAATCACCTGGCTCCTGCTCAGCTACTGAAACAACAGCAAGGAGAGAGAAGTCTGTTATCCTGCCTTCATGTGGTTCCAGGGTGCTAGAGAGGAGTCAGCTCTCCTGTGTCTACTCTGCTCTTGAGGACCCTGCTATTCCTAGCCTTTTCTTATTTTCCTTTTCAACAACATCATCTGAACATGGGTGAAAAAAGAAAGATCATCAGCAGACAATAGAGCTATTAGGATGCTCAATGCTAAAATTTCCAGGATCTTAATAAAAAATGACTTTAATTTTATTATTTTCTTAGTGGCTTGATTGTTGACTGGTTAGGCACTTGGTAACCTCTTAATAAAAAGAATAGACCCTTTTTGTTGGTTTTACACCCCTTTTTGTGTCCCCATTCAAATTCTCTTGTTTTGCTGTGATTCTTTTTTAAAATAGCCAGAGTAAAACAAAAGTGGTAAACCCTAATTTCGAGGTGTTACCAAGAACTGGCTCACTCTGATAAGGGGTCAGCCAGGCTTCACTGGTTCTTTATTATAATCCACTACCCACTGTGGTTTATCCTCTCTCAGTATTACTCTTCTGTTATACTTGCTATCATCTCTGTGCAGATGATAGCTTAATACTTGCAAGTGACCTAAATATAACGAACAGCAAGCCAGAAAAACTCTAAAAACATACCCCCGTGAGAAGACAAGGGCAATAGTGGCAAGCTTGGTTTTTCTCAGGACAAGTGTGAACAAGTGTTGGATGTAAAGAAAAAAAGATATTTTAATTTTTTATTTTTTTTTCTTTTTTTCCTTTCCCCATCCCCATGCTACAGGGGCACAATTCTCATTTCTGTTCACAGTCATCCAGGCAAGTTTAGGTGTGTGGCAGGGCCTATTTGCTCATGCAGAGCGTACTGTGCCTACAACACCAAGCAATATGCAGCTTTCAACCGGGAGCCAGCTGGGAGCACAGGCTGAGCAAGCTCAGGTCTGCCTGTACCTGCCTGCATACAGACATCCTCAGAAGAAAGCAGAGACACCCATTTTCTCCTTATTACTGCATTGCACCAGAGGCAAACGCTCTAATTAAAATTTGCAGTTAGCAGCGATTTGTTGTAACTGCTGTAAATTTCAGTCATGTTAAGGCTTCCTGGTGGTGGGAGAAGAGACATGGAGAAGCTGGTGAGCACAAACAAGGGCTCTCACACAGCTGCCTATAGCAGTCCAGCCTCCATCTTCCATATGTTTTGTTAAGGCATCACATATGGCACTCTGTAGCAGGAAAATTACTAAATAGCTTACAAGAAAATGTACCTAACTTTATAGCGGAGGAGCTGAGATCTGTCTGGTGTTGTAAGAGGTTCTAGTCACATCCAGCTTTTTGCTAGGCTAGGAGGAGAGGGGGAAAGATGCTTGACAAGGCTCAAAGCGCCCTTGGTGTTTCTTCCACCAGTCTGAAACAGTAGGAAAAAAAAAAGGGAACTCAGATAATGAGGATGTTAACATTAAGAAATATGCATTTTAATAAAGGCAGTAGAGAACAGTTTTGCATATCTTACAACTCAAGTAATATAACTATTAGTTTTCAAAGCTTCTCTGAACGAGTCCCAGTTTTTACCTTCTCAGTCACTGTGCTCATTTGCTTTGGCTGTTCTGGTTGCTACTCAAGTGCTGTGCCAGGTTACTGTCTTCTGCTTGCTTTTATGAGCTGGATGGCTGAAAATATCTTCCTTCCAAGTATTTATTTGCTGTCCTACACTGTGCTGTTTCCACCACCACATCTAGACCAAGGAAGAATGTCCAATTCATTTCCTTTCTAGGATGGGAGCACTTGATCTTATGGGAGCCATCAAAGGAAGAACAGTCTGGCATGTAACTACCTTTTCCCTTCTATAAGGGTTCTTTTCTCCTGGGTGGGCTGTGCAGAAGGCTGTGGGTCTGGACACACTCTCTCCATTGACTTGTGTTTAGGATTGAGGGGCAGAATGGCACCACGTTGATGGGGTTGTATTTGTGTGGAGCCCCTGTTTCCTGTCACACTGTATTTGACCTGACATAAGCAGCTGACATAACATCACTGTGGGTGTTGCCAGCATTTCCTTGTTTTTAATACTAAATTTGGGGGAGAAAAAAAAAGTTAATAAATCTTTTCTTTTTAAAAGGCAAGAGAAAACCCCAAAGGATCTTGGCTGGGTCTGTGTGCCCTATAGGTATGTCTGGTTGTTTTTGATGAGCGAGGTGCTGTCCTTCTGTTTACCTCTCGCAAAGGAAGTGTCTGTTGACACAGTCTGTATTTCAATCATCTTTATTACACAGTGCTCTGGGAAACCTTTGGGGCAAGTTGAGCCGGCCCTTAAAGCAGCTTCTTGGTCACAAAGAGAGACGAGCCCGACCAGACGCCCACAGTTCATATTTCTTTATTTGCAGAGATCTGTGTCCTGATAAACTCAGACCCTGCAGCAACTGAGGTTAACTTAATTTGGAGCAGTGTGTGGGGGTGGGGGGTGGGCAGGTCTCCCAGTAGCTGCCAATACTCACTGTTGCACTATGGCCAGTATGGACCTGGCTGCACTGTTGGGGAGCTGGTCTGGCTGCCCAGCTTGGGGGAAGCTGGGGTTTTCCTGCAGTGGGAGTGCTAGGTGGGTGTTACTGGGCTGGGAGGCAGCTCACAGGCATGTTTTCCCTTCATCTATCCCATACATTTTGTGTGCACACTCTCACCATGGATGCTATTTTTAGCACTTGTTGCCCTTAGTGTGGCTGAAATATTGCAAGACTTCATGTGCTATTAAATGCATGAGGTTCATTTGCTGAGTGGCTTCCTAGGAACAGGACAGTATTGGTTTGTGTCCAGACGGTTGGTCCCCATGTTCATTAGAGAACTGCTGTTGTTAATGATAGGCCGTGTTGTCAAAGCTGTCTGTAAATGTTTGCATGAGGAGAGAATGGGTTTGTACTTCAGTAAAGTTTATATGTCAGGGCTGAAACATTGTAGGTAAGCAGTGGATGATTTGCACGTGGTCATGATGTGTCTTATATTATTCTGTGCTCTTGTAAGTCTTTCAAATAGGTGAAGTTAGCTTTGGTTTGCATCTGTGTGGTATTTTCCTTAGTGCTCAATGATGAGTTCTAGACAGACACTCATGACAACAACGCTATGTGAAGAGCATCCATCTTCTCTCAGTAAAAGGTGAGGCCCTGACTGACTACACTGTGCGCTCAAGGCCTTTTTCTCCAAATCTGCGCAGCTGCCTGGCACCTCTGAGGGGCTAAACCCATCCGTCTTTCAAAGAAGGAATGGCTTTGTACTGCGCTAATAGAGAATGAGTTATAAACCATCCTCTCTCAAGATGCCTGAGGTCCCAATGTGGACCTTTATCTTCAGTAGTTCATGCCTTAAGACAATTGCAATCTCTATCAAAAAATGCTACTCAGGAAAGCTGCAGGTGATTAGAAAACAGGGTATGAGTTACCTGGTTGTGAAGCGTAGGGTGCTTCTTGTGGGGCGTGGGGAGCTGCCTAACAGCTAAATATTCAAATATAATTTAAAATAATTTGCAGAGTCATGCACTAATGATGAAAGCAGCTTGTGCCTTCATTGTAGCCAAAGATTTCAAGGGCCAAATTCACTGCAAATGTAAACAGTGGTGCAAATTATATGTTCAAGCCCAATTGTTCCCCTGCAGGCTATAAATAACTCCTATTTTTAAGTCACTGGGGGTTATTCGTCTCCTGTGAGAGAGACTGTAGTCTGTGGTGTAGCTGACCAGAAAATGGTTGTTAGTGATAAAGAGGTGTAATTTGCATTGATTTATTATTCATTGGCTGTACAGATCAAGTGCAGCTTACCCAGCGAGAGGGATTGACACAAAATTATTTTGTCGCTTAAACAAATGTCCCTGCTGAGTACAACTGAGAGATGCTATTGTAACAGTGTGGAGTTTATCACACACCTTCTAGCTTGGAAGTCTTTAAAATATGAAGCGGACTTCGGTAAGAGTTGACGCCAAACTTGGTTTTGCTCAGTCTGTGGAAGCTGGGGTTGACAAGAATTAGATGCCGATGGATAAAGTTCCTTGAATATGTGTAAATTCCCTGCGTATGATAAACATGCATGTCCTGCTTTAGAAGATCTAGGTTTTTTATTTAGTGTCCTGCATTTAAAGCAATAGGTCTTTTTTGGCTATGGAAAGGATGCATTTGTGTTTAGTGCGGGCAAAATTGCTAGATAGCCCAAGATCATTCTTGTAAGGCTTTCTTCTGAAAGTGTTGACTTCAGCACTTCCAGGTATTATAAAGGCGCATTATGATTGATGTGAGCATGATATCAGTGACTGCTTTAGTGTTCCTCTAAAAACTGTAGCTCTTGGAAGAAAACAACTGATAAAGACTGGCTATTGGGTTTCTCTTCTCTTGCTCCTCACCTTTAAGTCAGCTTTCCATTTCTGGTGGTTGTGGAAGAAAACCTGGAAATACGAATCAAAAGATTCTTCAAACTCAGAAAGGAGAAAGCAAAATAAAAAGGAACAACAGATCTTTTAAGTGTTATTTTTGTTAGTCTCTGGGGAAGGGAAGGTGTTTTATGTTCAGATTCATTATTTTAAGTGTGTGTAACCACTACTGTAGATGTTGAATTGTCCCATTCCTTACTGAGCTGTTAGCAGCGCTGATTTCATGCCTGTATGCAGCTTACCTGTTTGACAGTGCAGCTGCAGTGAGTGCTCGTCCTGGTTTGAGGTAAAACAAAACAATTTTCTGTTTTACAATTTTACTTTTTTAGCTGGACCTTTTCTAACTAACTAAACTCTGAAATTAACAACGTTGGTCCTATTGGTCACCAAGTCCAGTCTGGGACTTTTCCTGATGCCTGCTGCTGACGTGAACATCATCCTGGTAGCTTGATATGGTTTTCTATATATTGTATCTATTTTTTTTTTTTTTTAATTTTAGTATTAATGCTTCATTAAAGTAGTTCAGTTGATTCTAAACTCATGAATCTCCCTACCTCTTCCTCTCCTTTCTTTTTTTGAGGGAGGAGGGGCCATCTGTTAGTCCAGTTTTGGTAAATTTGGCTGAAACCATGACAGTGCTCTTCAGCTGGCTTCTTTCTTCTGCCGTGGTCCTTGAGATGTTGTCACACCAGTCACCTCCACATGAGCCTTCTTGTGGAGGTGCAGCTGTGGGTAGCAGAGGGATGTGTGCCTCTTCTGACTCTGCTGTTGTGCACCGTGTTTTGCTGACTGTTCTGCAATTCCACTGTGATTTTGGGTGCAAAAAAAGTATTGGGAAGGAATATGGGAAGGAAAGCAATGCTGAAGGAAATCCTTAAAGGCTTTCTGATGGTGCATTTTGTTTTGTATCTTGACTTTGCATCAGTCTCCCTCCATGAGTTCCCAGCTGAATCTGGTTTTGAATAAATACTCTGTGTCCTGCCGTGGACCACTGTTGTTCACAGCCTGGAATGACCTTGTGGAAAGGAGTGCTGTAACTATAAATTGCTCTTTTTGGCCCAATTTTTGTGGCAAAATCTGGATAAAATAATAATCTTGGAACTTAACTCTTCTCCTAAAAGGAACATGTCCTTACCATTTAAAGTTGAACTGTTTTGTAGCATATTCCTTCACATTTTTGTTAAAGGTTAACAAAATTGTTTAGACAGCTCTAGTGGCTGCACATCAATCTGCTATAACCAGCTGATTAATGTGACTGATTTCTGCAGTGAATTTCCCTAATCACTTCTTATTTACAAACTGGGGTGGTTTTGTTTAAAGCAGCTATGCTGAGTGTTCATCCATCTTAAAAGTTCATTCCTTAACTGAAGTAAGTTTAGGAAACACAAATCTAATGAACCTCTGTGGCAAGTGGTGCCCATAAAAGAAGAGGTCATATGCAAAGTCTCTGGTAGTGTTAATCCCTCTTGTCATCTCCTACGGATATATTAAAAAACCACATTTTTTTCTTGAACCAAAGAGAAAGGAAATCATTCTGTAGGCAAGTAAGAGAGAAACCAGTACTCTGAAGCCTGCAAGGAAGCGTGCTGGAAGCCAGGAAACTGTGGATTTCTATTATCCAGGCTATTGGCTGACAGCTGGTGATTTGAAATAATCTACAGCTTTCTTTTTGGGGGGGAGGGGAGGAGGGAGGGAATTTATTTAGATCTCATAGAAATACTCTACTGGGAAATACAGAGGTTTCTTCTTTAGAAATAAGGTAAAATTATCTAGTGTTTCTTCAAGCGAAGTTAGGCACTGAGCCGATGTTTCTGCTGTGATACATCTTGCTTCATTACAGAGTGCAAGTGCTGAATCCTTCTGTGTGTTTATTCTGTTGGTAAATATCATTCTAACTGGTATTACACAAACTGTTTCCAATGGTAAATATAAGAAATATTTAGCAGCTGTGTCCCTTTAGGGAACTCCGTTGGACAGATGCGCACAGGCATTGGGATGTGGGAGTGTAAGAAAAGTCTTTGCACTTTATAGGCAGGTGAGTATGATTGTGTTGAAATACAGCATGGCAGAAGCAAGACTCCAAGGAGGTTTCAAATGGTCAGGTCTGCAATGTAGGATGTTGGCAAAAGTTATGGCATGCTAGGCAGGGTTGATTGGGGGAAAAATAATCATGGAAGTAGATATATGAGAACTTCATTCAATATTTAAGAGTCACTGAGAATCTGTTAGTCATCTTCAGCAGTCACCATGCTTTTTATTTTTAAAGCAGGTCTGTTTTCCTACTCTTTTATGACATTTTTGTTGTTGTCTGCGAACACTTGTATGTCTGGGAGGATATTCTACTCCTGGCTTTCAGAGGAGGAATATTTCTGCAGCTCTTCCTTTGCTCTCTGTACCTTTTGTTATGATGATTCAGGTATGTTTGTACTTGAGTTCTGAGGAAAATATGTGATATTTCCTAGTGGTGGTCTCAGTATTTTTTCTGTACTTATATTACATGTTGGAATTCTGTCCAATATCACCTTCAGTTTGACTTATAGCTTTTCTCACTAACAAGAGAAAAGCTTGGGCTGTCTTTCTACTTGGATCCATTCAAGAAAAGAGGATATTTCTTAAGGGATGCTCTACATCCCTGTGTGGAAATAACAGTCTTTGGTACTGAGTCTCTATTACAGCATTTGAATAGTTCAAGAAATGATGGGAAAGGGTTTGAAGCTGCTCATACAATATTCATGCTTGCCTTTAGTATGCAGAAGTAGGAAAGGGAGAAGATATAATAATGGGTAATGAATGAACAGCAAGAAAAAAGGAAGTGATACAGATGATAGGGATGTTAATTGGATCAACAGGAGAGTTGTCAGGTTAGGCATAAACTTTTTATTATGGCAATTGGTTGTGGTCAGTTAGAAACTATGAAAAGGTTTGTACTTAAATATATCAGATGTGTACTTAAATGCCAGGTTAACAGGAGAGAGGAATCTAAAACGCTTGTGAAGACAAATGTAGAGGAAAACAGATGCATAGAAGAATAATTATCTTCCTGTAAAAGCAGTGCTTAGTTGCTGTGTTCAGAAAGAACCGGAAAAAGAAGGTAGTAGTCTGGCCATGAGTGTTAACAATGTGAAAGATCATTAAAAAACCCCACACCATCCAAAACACACAACTCCCCCAAAAATCACACCAGAAAAAGACATACTTAATAACCGTTATGGCTTTAGCAGCTAAGGATGAGATCATAGAAAAGCTAGACATAAAAAGTAGCTTCAGATCAAGTGATCAGGAATTGATTTAATTAAAATGAAGGGAGGATTAAAAGTATGTCCTAAACTGAAAATTGTTTTTGAAAGATAGCAAACTTGAGTCTGTCAAACTGCTAGCAAAACAAGTCAGCTGTGCTGTGGAATTCAGGGATCTGAATAGTGCAGAAATTGGGAGGTTTTGTAGTATTTCAGCAGCTTGGATTTTGCGTTGCAAGGAAGGAGAAGTTGTTATCAGGAAAGGGTGAAAGTCAGAGTTTCCAGAATTCAGGCTGAATAGGAGTTAGCAAGTAAAGTTTAGATGCGTAGAAAAAGGACATAGAGCTATAAAAATAACTTCCAAACAATTGGAAGGCCACTACGTAGTGGTGTTGCTTGGGCAGGGATTAAGCATAATTTAGATGTGGCCTCCGTGTTTAAAAAAAACCCAACCAACAAACAAAAAACCAAACCCAACCAACACCCTCCTTTCCCCCCAAGTCCCCCCAAACTAACCCCACCACATGTCCCCCCAAAGAAACCCTGATGGTGACCATCAGGAAAGCAAAATCCAATTGTGATGGAAGCAAACCTTTGAGTATCTCAGTGCTCCTGGGTTGCATAGGAAATAGCTAACCTTTGTCACTGCTCACTCTAAAATTGAAGGTATGACAGCAAGCATCTTCAGCAAATCCTTCAACAACCACTGTCCATCTCTGGGCTCTGTGCTCTTTGCTTAATTGTGTCAGCTGTCTGGAACAAAAGCAATTTTGTGTTGTCAAACTACTTGGCATTGTGGTTCTTGAGGATCGTTATGTCTATTCAGGAAGGTTTAAAGTATATAAACCTTAGGAAAAAAGCTAAAGAATAGGGTGTGAAAAGAACTTCAACTGTAATGCCATTTTAGGAAACTACCTGAAGGGTTCATTTGGAGTTTTTCTGGTTGAACAGATAAGGGAAGATGTGTTCAGCAGTTGTACCTTTTATGTCCTGGCAGAACACAGTGACATTTTTGGGGACACTCGAGGGGAGAATATTGTCAGATTAGTCAGCTTGAAGTACAGAGTGAGAGATTTAAAGCTCCTGAGACTGGAAGAAAGAGGCTGAAAGGGAGCAGCTGGACTTGTACTCGGGAGGACAGAAGGAAATGTCACAAGTGACTTTGAATTTGCTCTTGTAAGCATTGAAATCTATTTGCAGGGAGAGGAGGAAGTTTTGTAGGGAAGGCATTTAGTATTAGGGCAAGCTAATTTATGTGGTGGTGAAACTTAAAACTTGAATATTTGGGTGGTAAAATAAAGCATGTGTGTAAGTGCAAAGGAGAAGCCTTAGAATGGGAAATGATGCGCCTGACCACATGGTTTTATGAGCTGCTTGATTTGTTCTAACACTGCTGTCCCTTAACACATGTTCCTGCCACTGCCTTTCTGTCAGATCACCTCAGACTGTTTTGGCAATCTTCAGATGGCATCTAAATCATCAATGCAGAGGTGAGTGATAAAGTCATGAGCTAAAGTGATCACTCAAATGTGTTGGACTGAATAGAAGTGTGTATCAGTGGCAGAGCTTTCAGAAGTGCCCGTTGTTACGATGGGCTGTCCAGAACAGAAATTAATCATTGACAGAAAAAATAGTGTTTGATTTGAAACCTCAGTGAGGATGAAATGTCAGAGCAAGAAGGATGATCAAAAGAACCAGAAGAACCAAGAAGGAGGAGAACAGAGGAAGGTTCTTGATATTTGCCCAGGAAGAGGTAATCAATAATCATGGTGAGAGCACTTTTATTTAAAGAGAAACAGTGGAAGCTGGGTGAACCTAATCCAGTGTAGAGATGAAAGAGAGGAAGCAAGCGCATTGGCTTCAGCATACGTTTAAACAAGTGAATAGATTAGGGAAGGCAGGAAAGGAGTAGCTGCTGAAATAGGTAGAGCTGTTGTCTGGCGAATAGTGGAAATGAGGAACAGAGTGAGAAGATAGAGGGGTAAGTGGGGACTAAGCTTGGCTGAAACAGAAATGTGCAGTTGAAAGTAAAAGTGTTCAAGACCAGGCTGGATGGGGCTTTGAGCAACCTCGTGTAGTGGGAGGTATTCCTTCCCAGGGCAGTGGAGTTGGAACTCCATGACCTTTAAGGTCCCTTCCAACACTAACCATTCTATGATTCTATGAAAAGTGGAAGAGGTTAAAGAATTTCAGTAAATGGTCTATAGGCTCTGTATGGTTCTATAGTAGCAAATGGTTTAGGGTTCTTTAATTTTTTTTTTGGTAGGAATTAGCGAATGAGAGAATTAGTTTGGAAAAATTGAGCAGCTTCATGCTTAATGAAAAAGAAATGGGCTACATGAATTTTTTTTTTTTTCTTTTCCAGTTAGTTGTAACTGATTTGAAGCAGCAGTGTGCTGCTGCTTTCCTTTTCCTCTTTCCACCCCCACGGCCGCAGCAGACAGCAGGGCATGGTGCCGACCTGTGCTGGTGTTACGGTGGCTGCTGTGGCTGCGACGGAGTTGGCTTGGCTCTGGAAGGAGAGCAACACATCCAGACTTTAGGGGCCGCACAACCGAATTGCCTGGCTCTGGTCCAGCTGCTGATTGACCCAATAAACTCTAATGAATCTGGATTCCTGCAGTCTGATTTGCTTCCTCTCCCTTTCTCAGTCCATGAAGAGCTGAAACCTGAGTGCTGGCTTTGACAAAGGGAGTGAGAGAGGGGGGAAGGAGGGGAAGAAAAGGCAGATAACAGCCGAATGTAATCAGTGTTTTATTACCATCCTCAGGAAGTGGGAATGGCTTTAAAAAAAAAAAAAAAGAAAGAAAAAAAAAGTAGTAGGTTGGAGCAAGGAAAGTTAATTATGGTGAGGTTATTTGACAGGAAATTACAAAATACAAACAGACAGAAGAAACACATTTTAAAACAGGGTAGGAAATCTCAAGTTACTTCAGTGTGTATATTCAAAACCCCCAAAGCAAAGGCTGAAAATAGCAGTTTAAACAAAAGCTATCTTATCTGATAAAGGCATTTCAAGCACAAAAGGAAATTTATATATTGGGTTGACAGTCTTAAAATAAACTGATTGTCTTGATAACACCATAGATTTAATTGTGGGAAAAAACTGGGTTCGTTTGTATGACCTGCAGACACAGTAAATTCCCATGTAAATTCATCCGTTTATTTCTTTGTACATTTCTTGTATCCTAAGCAGTATTTATCAGTGTTTTTGAGAAATTGTAAAGGTAGGTGTACTCATGTAGGATGAGACTTATAAATATGTGCATATTTTAAAGATTTCCATGCAGACCAGATATGATTCATTTCCTATGCTACTGTATAGAAACATATTAATCGTACTTCAGCAAGTACCATTCAGATTCAGAAAGATTTTGGCAGAAATACATTGGTTTTGGGACGAGGGTAGAATTTCCAATACTAATGATCAGAAGTATTATTTCATTCATTTTATTGTTAGCATACTAGTGAATACTTGGTGTGTATTCACTTTCTGTGCAGAAAGGAAACTATTCTGTTACTGCTTCACCTTTATCCTGAGCCTGCAAAGAATTTACAATTGTGGGGAGAGCAGAACTTGCTAGTGTGGTTCTTTTGTAACCCTACTGTAAATATGAGAGCTGTGAAGAACGGCAAGGAGGACCTTTCCGGTACCTGGACTGTTACTGCATTGTGTGATTCAGTCAGATAGGGTGTTATCTAGTGAGATAGGGTATGTATTATAGGGTTGACAGAATTTGATTTAGTGGGAGGGAGAGAACAAGAAGAGGAAGGGAGGAAAAAATTCACTTGTGCAAATGATGTATTAGATGATCTCTGTTCAGATGGAAGACTTAGAACACTGTGGGACAAACATTTTGCTTTTTGACAGAGGTAGTAACAAGAAGCACTAAGAGGTACACCTACCTTGGCTGTTGTGACTTCGAACTTTGTGTTCCTCCCCTCTCCTTGCTCATCAAGACCAGGGGAAATGGTCTGAAGTTGCAGCAGGGGGGATTTAGACCAGATATTAGGCAGAATTACTTTATTGAAAGAGTGGTCAGGCACTGGAACAGCCTGCCCAGGGAGGTGGTTGAGTCACCATCCCTGGAGGTATTTAAGAAATGTGTAGATGTGGCACTTCAGGGCATGCTCTTGTTGCTGAGATTGTAGGGAGTGAGTTGTAGTTTTGTGTATGATTGGACGTGGTGATCTCAGAGGTCCTTTCCAACCATAACAATTCTGTGATTCTGTGATTAGGCTGCACATCTAACAGTGTGCTACGTTGTGGTAGGCATATCTGTAACTTGGTGCCTCGTCATACCTGCTCAGTCCTGTTTTTTTCCCCCAATTTGTCCACTGTGCCTGTGACTCCCTATTGCTAACATTGTTGATCCTTCATAATCTATGAAAGGAGGAAAATAAAGCCTGTTAGAAAGGTGCTTACTGAGTATTATATTGGAAGTTAATGATAGATAATGCTTCTTAGCTGAGGTGCAACATGGCATCCTTTTGGCTGAGTTAGGGAAGAGACTGTTCTCATCTGCACTGAAATCTTTCCCTTTTATAGGTGATCCAGGTATTTCCTGAGTGCTCAGAGTTGACTGGACATATGAGGCTCAGAGAGTATCACTGAAATACAGCACAAAGATGAATTTGTGTCAGCTTGCATTGAGAAACACAAGACTATAGGGCCTGGTAATGTCCTATTGCTGGAAAACCTTGCTAGGAGTCCCATAAACGTGTCAAGATCTGAAAAGTCCATAATGGTATTTGCTATATTAACAAAGAAGTATCAGTTGTGAACAGGTCATGGGGATTGTGTTGGAATATAAATGCTCTGAACTTGTGATCTCTGGTTTCGCACTCAAAATAAATACAAGAACACCTGTGCAGGAAAGGTATTTTTTTTCCTATTGATTTATGTCTTATTTAAATGACCTCCAACTTTAACAGGATTTCATAACGCAGCTAGGGGACTTCATGAGGAAAAGTTGTGGGAGAAAAGTAGGAGGAGGAAAAGAAAAGAAAGAAATGGAAAAAAAAAAAAAAAAAAATTACAGCTAATGGAACTAAAATATCTTTCCAAAAAGCACATATTGCAACTATGGAAAAACTGGGAATAGAATCAATCGTTCTTGACTGACTCAATTATTGTTGTTGATTTTATTTATTTATTTTCCCCAAACCCTCCACAGTTACTCCTTGGTATATTTCTGAAATTGTAGGTTGGGTACTGTTTTAAAAGGAGATCAATAAAATGTAGTGTCCTATAGTCAGCTCTCCAGAATGCTCTTGCAAGTACTGGGAACTTGTTTTTCCCATTTGTTTATTCAGCAACAATCAATACAGAATGACACAGCTGATAGAAGATTTTCTTAGGGTTACATTGCATGCTTCAAAATTAACATCTCTGAAGAACAACACAATTGTTAAAAAAAAAAGTTGTCTGTTACTATGAAGTGTCTTTTATAATCAACTTTGCTTTTTCTTTGTGAAATTGAGAGGTGTATGAATGAGATTTAAGCAGGTGCCTTCATCAGAGGTGATTGTGATGATACACCATTCTGATTCTATTTTACTGCTATTTTATAGCTACTATTTTACATATGCTGAAAATGGAAAATTAAGTTCTGGAGATACAAAAAAATACCTTTTAACAACTCTTAACCATGCTAATACTGTGCCTAGGCAGCAAGCATGTAATTTGCTGAGTATGCATTAATGTTAGCTTTAATTTAGCTAAAATAAAAAGAAGTAGCTGAGGTTAGGACACACAACCATTTTGAAAGTTTGCTCTAACACAGTTTACTGTTTCTGCCTTCATAATGATGATAAAATAGATGGATTCTTTATTTTATTTTATTTTAGAAAAGAAATCATTATTTTACATTAAACTAAAAGTTGCTTTGGGAAAATTCTGCTTGCTGATTTTGAAAGGCATGTACATGAAGCTCATGGTGACTACTGGGAGTAAATAAAGACTAGGTCAAGAAACGCAGAGTTAGTTGTGTCCTGGCTTTGGTTATATGAGTTACTTCAGCCTGTGCCATCAGGTGTGTTTTCCTGGTGACAGAGCTGAGACTTTGACATAAGACTTGACATAAGAGCAAACTGATGAGAACTGGGCTAAGGACTGGGCTCCACCAACAGTGCTGTTCATGCCTAATCCAATGAAAAGTACCTCAACCAAGAAAGGCACTTCTGTGAGGCTGAAAGATGTATCAGTTGGATTTTTTGATTTTTAGGTCTGTTCGGTTTTCTAAAATATGGCTTGCTTATTTAACTTGTGTCCCTGCATCTTCGAAACTCCACTGTGGGTAAAGTTCGAACTAATTAACCAGTAAGAGAGGGAAACCACATTCATATCCAAACCATATGTTATCCTTGTAGTTTATCTGTACTTGTTTCCTTTGAAAACAATGAAGTCTGAACATATATTTTGCATGTAGATGGTTTTAGTTTTGCAGCTTTTTTATGGTTTCCAAATATAGACAGGAGTGCAGTTTGTTTCAAGGTGTTTTGAATAGAGTACCTGGCATACTTCCAGCTTCTTTCTGATCAGTCACTGGCTGGCTTTTTAAAAAGTTTAATTTAAAATATGAAGCAAGTATTTTGCAGGAGCACTACAGCTTCAGTCTAGAACTGGAGTCTCTGAAGATTGGGTGAGATTTGTGATCTTTATTACTGGAGAAGAAGAATTTTGTGAGATCTTGTTGCTCCTTGTTACAAAAAACAGAGCTTCTTTTGTACACTTCCAGTTTTAGGGAGAGGGGAACAAAAAGATTGACAAATAGGATTGAATTTTATTTTGAAGCTTCAGGAGAAAGAAGATTAAAATATGCAGTATTTGCAGACCAATCTCATTCCTGTTTTGCTGGTGTGGCTTGGATGTTCACGGGTTAGCAGAGTTACTGAATATTCACAATAACGAAAAGGTTCTTTCTCCATGAACTTACACAGCAGGGCTACGGCCTTGCAACTTGTGATGGGGCAGGGAGATGTTTTTCTCTATTGCAGGACAATAGCAATACATTTTTTTTATTGTGCAATGCAGACATACTTTTAAAATTTTCATTTTTATTCCCTTCCCCTTCCTTCATGTGAAAGCTCTGTGGGAAACAAGCTACAAAAGAAGGTATCAAATTTTGCAGCCGTTTCTGTAGCTGTTGATGTCGCTCCTGAATCCAGCCTGAGGGAACTTTTAGAGTGATCTTCTAGCAGCTGAAAAAGGGAAGAGTAAAGTTTCCATAGCTCTCTTAATCTCGAATAGCCATGGGACCTGTGCTCCATATGAAATTTCAGTTTCAGATTTATTGTATTCACACTTAGTAACACTTCATATATGTATTTACATAATATTATGGAAGATAATGCTGAATACCAGTGCATCGTGGGACAATGAACTATCCTCAGTATTTAGAAAATTATAAATTATCTCAGCATACCAAATATTTGACATCTTTTAAGCAATCTTGTTATGTGTACAAATATTGTGATGCAGGTGCTCGTGAAGTAACAGCAAATGCAGATTTCAGCACAAAAACTTTTGCATGACTCCCAGCTATCAATGCCTGTGTTGAATATTTTTCTGTCTGAACGTACTAGAATAGTTGGTGTTTCATATACAGCTGCAGTGGAACTGGTGTTTGCTAATGTGCTTTTTCTCTGTGCCCTTGTTTGTTCCAGTTTAAACTACCTGTTGGTGACCCTTGTGTTACCATGCTCTGGGTCTTGAAACGCTTCACCTTTCTCTTCTCTCTGAAGCTTAAGCCCAGTCTGTAGTCTTTGGGATCTCAGTCTTATCATAAACCCCTTGAGTCATTTTTGCTGCTTTAGTTCCCACGTTGTTCCACTGGGTGGGAGATCTCAGACTTGGGTTTCTTCCTGAGTTTATTCACAGATAATGCGTGTCAATTTTACCCTGGTTCTGAAACAGTCAAGCATAAAAAGCAGATAGCGTTTGAAATATCCCTGTGGTCTGCTAACAAGCTTAAGTTTATAGAAGGGTCAGATCTTGTGTGTTATATTAAAAGCATTATTACTATGAATTCAGAGGGATGCCTCTCCAGACTTCCTAGAAAACTACGAATTAAAACTGGCTTCAAGGAAAAAGCTTCAAGTTTGAGTATAGGACAGGCCTGCTTAATCTTGATGTAAAATTTGAATTGGGTTGCAGCAGCTGATTCAGGATTTTGAAGGCATGGAGGAATGCACCTTCCAATAACATGTTCACAGTCTGTAAGAGACCTTTTGCAGAACTGGGAACAGATTCTGAAGAAATTTGGCCCTGCAAGCCTCCATTTGAGCACTTGGAAATAACAGATGCTTTAATATCTCCATGTCATGCCCCCCCTTTTGTAATGTGCATACAATGATATCATTCATTTCAAAGCACAAAGATGATGTGAAGATGAATTGCTTAATGTTTGCAGTGCATTCAGATGTTGTTGTGATAAGCACTGTAGGAAAACCCACAAGCAAATGAATAATTCATTGTTCAAATCAGGCTCTGAACAGTACAGAGTAAACAAGACATGGGACTTCACACTGAATAGTAAGAATAAGGCCAAATAATTAATGATTGCTTGTTCAATAATCAGTGTCCATTCACACTACTGAAAGGGAATGACATCTCGTGGAAAGAGTGTGGCCATATCTGAAGGGGTTGTATATTAGTGATTGGAAAGTATAATAAAAATAAAATGGCTTCTCTTTTTCTTGTATTTGTTTCTTTTCCCCAGTATTAGTTATGAAGTGTATTTTGGAACAAAGAGCAAGTGTGTTAGGCTTTCTAAATTGCCTGATTTTATGTCTGTAAGTCTCCACTTATAGTGATGTGATACTATTTGGAAATCCTAATCACTTCTTTAATTCTATTTTCATAGTTTCCTGCCACCAAGTGAATCCTTTTGGTAGTTGGTGCTTAAGCATCAAATGAAGGGTGTAACATCCTCTCTGATCACTTTGGAACAGCCTCTGGATTTAGTGTTTAGTTCAGATTTTATCTCTTGCCATGAAATGGTCTCAAGAGAAGCTAATGGAAGAGGAGAGTTAAACTTTTCCCTGCATACCAGCTGCAAGATAAGAGTTTGGTTTTGATGGAATTACAGGTACTGGAATAGCTCGTTCCTGTGTTCAACCTTACGACCTTCCTTTGGATGATAGCTCTGAATGTTTATATTTTGAGGGTGAAAAAGAAATCCGAGGGGGAATATTTGAAGTTACACTACACAAAAATATATCAATAATTCAGGCTGATTGATAGCTCCTCTAGTAAACAAAGTCACCTGCAATTTTTTATAGTCCTAGAGCATAAGCCATCCATAACGTATAATCAATTCCACTCTGCAGATGGAACTGATGGTTTTTTCCCAGGCACCACTTCCCTACTTCTCTAAGCTGAATCTTTAAAAATCAATTCACGTAATTTGATCAATTTAAAATGCTGAGTATGCTGAGGTAATTATACCAAGCTTCTTGCATTTCACTGCTTCCAGTGACAAAAAAAGCTATTGAATAGTGCAGCATTAAAGAAAAACCATAATTTCCATGAAAACAGTTGTGATTTACATTTGCCATATCTTAAACCTTTTAAATGTTTTTGAAGTAGCTTTTGCAGAATGGTGATTTATAGTTTAAAATGGAGGGCTTCATCTTTCTCTCTTGAAGCAAACAGTCTTTAGTCTGTTTATCAATCCCTAAAGATGAATTTTGTATTAAAGTAGCCACCAAGGTGCTGAGGTGTTGGTTTAATTTAGTAAAAAGTGTGTGTCAGCTCAGGTTGCTTTTACTTACAGTAAATATCTTGTTCTAGACTTTGAATGTATATGTTTAATAAGATGTGGTTAGTCAATAAATTGGTGATGAGTCCAGAATGTGACTGAGTGTGGCCACTGACGTCCGTTGGGTGCATCCATAAAACAGTTCATCCAGAGATTGTGGCCAGTATTAAGGCACTTAGGGAACACTCTGTAATTGGGAAAAAGTCTATTAGGGTCTCATTCTTCAGAAATACTGAAGTCTAACCATGTCATAATGTCTCTAGACCAAAGGTAACAGTCACTTTTGGGGGCAGACTGAGTTTTTAAAAATGATTGTCATCCTTCCGAAATATGGACCGAATTATGACAGTTGAAGGCTAATACATTTAGGGAAGCTGAAGTGTAGTTTCACTGGCCTTCTACAGCAGATGCATTTTGGATGTTAATTAATATTTGCTTCTGTCTTTTGTCAGCATTTTCTTAGAACCCTGTATAATTTTTAACCTGAGTTCATAGTGAATCCAGTACTTGATTTATCTCGCAGCCAAAGGTGGATTTCAAATATTGGAGGCAAAAGTTTGGAGGTATTGGAAAGAATTTATGATGAGATCTGAAACTGTAAAGCAGAAAGTTGTGAATTTAGCAACCCAAAGCAGTGCACGTACCTTTATCTCATGGTGCAAGCCAGGGCTTGAGTTAGAAGCTGCAGTTCTTTGCATTTATGTCCAAGGATCTCAAATCATATTTTAACTAATGAATTAATATTGGCCACAATGTTAAAGATATCTCTAAGTTACTATGGGCTTATTTCAGGCCTACACGAGCAGAAACATAAATCAAATTTGGCTGCACTGCATGCAGAAGTAGTGTCAGGAACAGAAACCAAAGGTCTCCTTTCTGCTTTTGCTTGGCTGACCCAAGAGTGTGAGAAAGCTCATTCAAGCATTCAGAATTTTGCTGGCTGTCAAAAGTACTTCTGCTTTAGGCTACTTACCAAAGAAAAGAAGACTTTTTTTTTTGTTGTTGCTTTCTTCACCTCCTCTGCCTCATCTTTTCACCCAATAACCTTTCATTGTCTTGGCCAGTTACAGGAGGGTTGTGCAGGGCTGGAAGCGGAAGCACTAAAACGTTATGAAATAAGAGGCTGTCAAGAGGAGGAAGATAAATTAGTCCTTTCTGAGAGACACATACGCTTACCAGGTCTCTACTGTGGCCTCAGAGCTTGGCTGAGCCTCTCAAACAAAGCTAAGGACCTGCCATAGCAAGGGCTGTCTCTGTGCCCAGCAGGGAGTCAGCTGATAGAGGAGGACTGTGGGGAACACTTGAAATGGTGTCACCGGGGTAAAGGTGGCTAGAATTATAATTGGCCATAAATTAGTAAGCAACTTAGGTTTTATTACTGACACTGTTTAAAGAAGAACTTGGAGCTATTGTTTCTGTCTGTAATAATGCCTTTAGCCTGCTTGGGAATGTACTGTTACAATTTTCATCCTCTCAGCAATTAAAAAAGAATTAAAATAAATCCAACTAGAGTTGATAAAAGCAGAAACTTATTTAAAATATTGAAGTACAGGCCTCTCCAAGGGAGTGTTTCTTTAAATAAATACATAACAGCATCTTGAACTCCAAGAGGTTGGGGTTTTTTTAATCTTCTAAGTAAATGTCCTTTGCAGTTATGTCTTTCATCTCATGGGAACTGCCTGCTCCTTGTTTTAATCCCAAAATATCATCAAAGTCAGTGGGAGAAAAGAAAAAAATTAAAAATATCTGCAACCTCCAAAATAAAAGCTCAGTGTATTGTGATTGAGCTGGGCAAAATCCAATCCCGGTACTTTTACTTTTTTGAAGAAAAAAATATTTTCAGACTCAGACATTTTAATGCATTTTTATATTGATCTAGAATTCTTACTCTTTTCACCAAGAAGCACACATGGAAAGCGTGGGGTGATGTCTAGTTTTGCTGTCTACTGGAATACAGCGCTGTAGCTCTTTGCTGTAGAAGGAAATTCTACAAAGTGCACATCTGAAACATTTCTCCAGTCCAACTGGAAAAGAAATATCAGACTCTCTTCCTTCCATCCTCCAGGAAAATCTGCTAACTTGATGTTCTTTAGTCTGAGCAAGCTCTCAAGGTCATCAAAGTAATTTTTCAAAGCCTGTGGCCTTAGTGTTCTTATAGATAATAGCATCAGGCCCATTATCTCCTACTCCTCAATTTTCTTTTGGCTTCCTGCAATTTACATCCTATTGTCCACTAATATTTTCTGCGTTCTTGTAAAATAAATCAAATAGCACTTCCTGTGTTGGCTCTGGACTTAATAAAAATCAGACATGCAGCATTTGGGACTTTTAAAATAACACGTTTTAATACAAAGATGTGAGATATCTTTTGAAATCTGTGGTGGATGTTTGTTTCCTGCTGGGCTTAATTTAGAAATCTAGTGCTAGCATTAAACCAAGGGGAAAAATGTTTGCTCTTTCATCTGTGTGCCACATCCCATCCAAAATCACAAACAGCTCCTTTAAATTACTGATCTTTGTCCCCTGCTGGATGTGCATAATACACATGCCTGTCTGACATGAGACAGCCAGAGCCTTTAATAAATAAATAAATTGCTAAGCTCTGCTTATGCTTCTTGTCTTAGGTCTCATAATCATCTGCAGTTTGGGAGAGTGGCAAGTGTCTGAATATGTTTTAATTTAATAAAGATGAAGCTTTTCCTTTTTCTGAAGAAATTTCGTTCTTACCAGGTCAAAACTTTTTGATTCTATCAGTATAAAAAATGCCACAAATAAAAATGCTTGGGGAATAATTTTACCTTCCTCATAGCAGGGGATCATTTCCCTTGTTTTCATACAGTCTTTAAATACAGAAGTAAATACCTTCAGACATGCCACCTTAAAATGACAACGCTTACTGAAGTCAAGCCCAAAAGTGAATCTCAGTGTTTAACACCTGGCTGTGTAGCTCTCAAATCATACCATAGAAGATCCAGAAGGAATTTTGGTTTCGTGCAAGTTTATACGAATCTATGAGGCTTTAGACGTTCATCTGCTCAGATCACATCAAATAGCTGGGATCAGAGTCGAAAGAAAGTTTCCACTTCTTGTTTGAAAGAAGTCCATCTTTGTTTGGAAAACCATCTTGAGCCTGTTGTGCTATAATAGAGATTACACATGAAAAGGATATTTGAAAGGAATGTTATTAAATTGGAAAATGTAACGCTGAAAAGTTAGATGCTAGAGTCAATATTGGTCCTGTAATCTCAGTTGGTACCTTGTATGTATGCATTATGATACAGATTTTAATTATATGCTTGCATCTTTTTTCTCTGTAGTTTCTCTGCCTCATTTGCATAAACATCCCTTCTCACCTCTCCCTCCCCTCAAACAGAAAGCGTTCTTTAAACTGATAAACTGTTTGATGTTTTGTTTTCTCTTTCTGCAGTATATGAGCAAGTTGCACTAACTATATGCTGTTCCAGCCCTGATATGAGGGCAAAATAATTAATTTTTTCCTGCAATTTTCTGTGGTACTTCACTAATTGCAGAGTGGGGAGATCCTGTATAATCTTAAAGGCAGCTTTTTAGTTTCAATTGCAAGGGAAGCACTGTTGACATAAACGTAGGGAATTTATGTTTTGAGATTTAAATTATTTTTACAAGGTGTGCGTGCTTAGATATTTATTTTCTACCAGGTAGAGACATTTGGGAAAATGTTTAAAAAAGCAGAGCAGGCATGTTCACAACTGACAGACCTTTCATCCACATGTTGACGGTTTCTGATCCAAAGCAAGTGTATTCTCAGCTTTCCCAAAGGAAAGGCTACCCAGGATTTTATTGTGTGTATTCAATTCAGTTGTATGTGAAAATTAAAGTTTATATTTATAGGAAAGGAAAATCTTAGCCCAAACAGTTTAATTTTGCTGGAAAGTGGGTCTTTGTAACTAAAAATATCTGCCCTATTTGACAACCGGGGATGCTGTTTAGGTGGAAGTATTGGTTTTGTACAAGGCTGGGAAAGTGTATCAGAACTTAGATTTTCTTCAAAATGCTATGCTGTTAGCATGTTCAAAATATTCTACATGTAGTGGATAATAATCAGCTGTGCTGTCCTGATAGGAGTATGCTGACCATGAGCATCAGTTATGGCAGGATGGGACAGGAGAAATGATGTTTTGCCCTGAAACCTGATCTGGGTTGTGTTGGTTCCTGAGCTCTCCATCCTGGTGGAAGGATTTATGGATATGCCTTGGGTCTGACCTGCCTTCTGTATTTCAGATTCCTGTGTGTGAAAACGTAGTAGTTATTTTTACTGTAGTATTTCCTACACTTAGAATGGCAAATATGCAGGCAAACGTAGCTCCTGTAAATGAAAAATACTTAGTTTATGATGATTACTGTCTAGAATTTCATTCATATCTGACATTTTTGTTTTATTGTATGTTTTCTTAACCTAAAAAACTCACCCCACCATGAATTCTTAGCTTCAGTTTCTCAAATGGTTATATTTTCATCCTAGTAAGGTAATTTCTTTTCTCATGCACTAGCAGTTGTTATGACATCCTCTCTGTTCCAGGACTGCACTACTCATTGCTTTGATGTGTCTTATAAAAGTCCAAAGAGAGACAAGAACATACTTGACTCTGATATAAAGATATACACAGCCAAATATGACCAAAATGAATCTGGCAATGGTCATGCTTCTGTATTTTACTGTGATATTTATGTAGCACTTTGGGATAATGTCCTAACATTTCAGATATTTCAGTTTCTCCTCATCACTGATATCCTTAAAATTATTTGTGTAGCCAGGGGGCCAGCAAGAAGGAGGTGTAACAAAGCTTTTTGTGTAATCTATATAGCAGGGATCTTCTGGATCAGGTCTCTACAGGAAAGGTGTTTGGCTTTCAGCCCTGTAGTTTCTTTAAATGTGCAAGTACAGCTCATGTTCATCTTTTGTCTATAATGAAATACATGGTTCAAGTTTCATGATTCATATGCACAAACTGTCCATGTCTCTTTGCTTCATGGCTGGCTAGGCATAGATTTGTGTTTGCTTGGCAGCCTGACTGATTAAAAAAAGGGAAGAGGCCCGTAGTTAAGTATTGTCATTTGTGCAGCACGGAAAAATAAATAATCCTGAAGATAGATTTCTGTGGAAATGTAAAGAAATGTCATGGCAAGGTAAAGGCAGTGTGAAGAGTTCAGTTTTGCAGCACTGTGAAGGTGCAGATTTCTGTTATCATGAGCAGGGGCTGTGCTGGGTGAGCGATGAACTTCTGGATACGTGTAATCTATAGGAGATGGAGAAATTTAACAATATCTGTATGGTCAACTTTGCCCTGGGGCTAAAGCCAAGCTTTTGGAAGAACTCTTACACTGGGCTCATAGGCATGGGGGACAGTTGAGACCAAAGCCACTGTTCTTCAGTTACCAAGGTACTTTGCTGGTGTGTTAGTGCAAAGTAATGCACTTGAATGCAAATGAATTTAGAAGGCTTTTTCTTCAAAGAGGTAAAAAATAGTGCAGAGGTGGAAAACTGAATCATACTATGTTGGAGGTTACTGACTAAGCACCACAGGAACAATGCGTACTTTGAGGTAATTAATAGATATTACCCATGAATGTGTGTAACTTACTTATAAATAATTTTTCAGCTGGACAAAGAAAAATCACTGGTAACTTATAAAAGATGGTAACTTCTTTCTTTCCCACCCACCCAAAATAAAAAGTGCAACTTAAATGATTGTTGAGGAAGAATATGCAAATTCTACTCTGGTGCGCTAAAGGAGAAAAGGCTGGGAAATCAGAAATGACTCTAGGATGATTGAGTTCAGTCCTCTTAACTACCCTTGAACTTAATACAGCTTCTCCCATTCTTTTCTACATTACTGTGCTCTTATATTGACCTTTAAGCAGTAGGAAAAAACAAAAGTTCAATGAAACATTATTTATTAGTAGCTGTTTGTGTCCTTTTTGTTTATGGCATCTTTTTCTCCATTGAAAAAAAACTTACTATTTTTTTTACCCTATATATAATTTGCATAAAAAAATGGAGAATTCCAAATTGATGGTCAAATTTGTGGTGTTCTGTGGTGGATATTCTAGATGCCTTGCATAGAATGTGCTACTGGAAGTAGCAGAGCCTATGCTGGGTTTGGTATGTGCTTTCTAGGATATGACATGGAAGAACAAATAAAAGTCATCTTGAGGTGTGCAGGGTTACTGTTGTGACCAAAGAAATTAAATCAGTAGATTTTTGAACAGCCTTTAATCCTGCACATTGTTTATGTGGTGCTTCTTAAGCCTTTGCTTTGAAAATACAAAGGTTGCATATTTTGACTGTTTTACAGGTTTCTGCTTAAACATGGTTTAATGGATGTTTGTTTTTCATTGGTGTAAACTTACCTTGTCTTTGTGGGTTTGTGTTGCCTTTTCAATGGAAAAAATAGTGTAAAATAAGAGAAAAGGTTGATTACTCCAAAATCACAAATAAAAAAAAAATAAGGAAAAAGTTGATCGAGGCCTTTTTTGACCTACCTGTGTAAACAGTATTTTAAAAAGTACCATGTGAATACAGATTGAATGAATCTGGCCGTGACAATATTTTTCAATGGATATGAGAAATTCTTTAGGTTCAGTTTTATTAAACAGTTTTCTTAAACGGGGATATGGTTTGGAATGGTTGTTTATAAATATGCTGATGTACTTAAGCCCAAGTATTTGCATGTTAATGAAGTGTTGCTGCATTAGGCAGTGGATAGCTAGCCAGAACTGTGGAGGTAGGACTTACCCCAACGATCTCAAGGAGACTGCCATGCAGTGTAAACAGAAGGCACAGCTATTGACTGGCAGGGATGTTATTCACTCTCTACACTTATTTTCTTGTATTCTATCAGATGCACAGTAAAACTAAGCTCTTCCTGTCTCCAACCCTTCTGTTTTTTCACCAAAATAAATCAATTCTGAGGACAGAAGTGAATATCCTTCTTTCTCAGATAGACAGCAGAGCTCATAAGGGAATAATTACAAGTCTAATTCAGTTCTTTTAATGACATCAACTGAACGATTCTTAGATTTGAAGTCCCGAATGAGTTCCTAAGCTTTTTAACTCTAAGCTTCTAGGCTGAAATAGTATGACTTTTAAATATTGTTTTCATTGGAAGATCAAAGAAATTACTGCAGTATTAATTAACTGTGTGTATTTCTATTTGCGTAGCCTGCTGAAAGAAATTGGTGTATTTAATAGCATCCATTTGCTGGGTGAGATAAAGAAGGCAAAGAAGGCTGGTATGTTGGTCCTATAGGAAGAACTGTCTGTAGGGCTGACAAAAGCTTCTAGAAGTTGGTCATTCACGTATGTATTCTCTAGAAGAGTTTTCAGTCAGATCTAACCTGATATTCCTGACATGAGCTTTCCTAGTGGGCTAGATTCCAGATGGATTCTTTGATGTCACTGTTTGCTTTTATCTTGTGCAGTTTTTGAGCATGTGAAGTTGGTTTGGTTTTTATTTATTTATTTATTTTATTTTTCTTTAAAAATTACAAATATGTTGTTGGGAATGCAGAGGGAATGGCATGTGTCTATGTTGTTTCCTTTTCGGTAATAGCATCCATGTCTTCCCTTTGTGTCACCATGCAGTGAAGGAGCACTAATGCCTTGTTCCTATGATAAGAACTGCACTCAGGGCAGGCCAGCCAGCTCTTCTACCTGGTCTTCACTATCAAAAAGAAGATATGCAAAGGGTAAATACAGCGGGCATTCAGGACCAATTTAATTCTTGTCTTAATCTTCTATCTCGATTGAGACTGCAAGTTTTGAGTAATCTGCTCTTGAAGCTATTTGTCCAGCTGAAGCATTGACTTCACTCTTGGTAAGTCCCGGTTAATAAGGACTGGGAGTGAAAGATGTGCTTTAAAACTTCATCTGGAAAGACAGGGAAAGGAAATGAATGTTGAATGAAGTGGGTATCATGTGAAAGTTAGATATATTCATCTCAGAGCACTTGACACAAATGCATGTGGGAAAAAACTGCAGGAGTCTATAGCACAGAAGACTTCAACACATGTGTCTAGCACAGCTTCTCCAGGCTGAGGGTGCTGCAGATGGGTTCATTGTAGCAAAAAGTGTAGTTGCAGAACATGTAGATGTATTTAATTTTGCAAGCATGGGTTCTCATAGCAATACAGATGCATCAGCATGGGTTGTGGTGCTGCTGGTAACCTGGGTGTCCAGGCTTTCCAGGAACATAGGGCTGCTAGGAAGGCTACTATGCCAGATTTCTGCCACGCATGTTGCTAGAGTCAAGCTAGTGTTAAAAACATGCCATTATATGCTTGACTATTTAATTGCTAATCCAGGAAGAAGTGTTAATGTTTAAAAGTATTTTTACACCTTAAGGTACCACCTAGACCTGTTTGGTGGTAAAACAGAAGCTTTCGGAGGGGTGTCCTGACAGTAGGGAGCCAAGTGGGTGCTGAACTCTCACTATGAGAAATGATAACCTATGCAATAGGTTAACCTATAGGATAACTTATGCAAAGTCTGGGCTTGGTAGCCTACTGCTGCCTTGGAAATTTAAGGCAAAGGAAAATTGCATCATACACCAGGGGGTCACCAGTTTAGTTTTCTGCTCAAGGCAGGAGATCAGACTAGTTTGCTCAGGGCTTTATGCAGCTGGGTCTTGAAAACCTGCAAGGATGAAGGTGGTACCTTATCTCTGGGCCTCTGTTACACACTTATCTGTCCTCATGAAGAAAGAGTTTCTCCATCTAGCTGGTCTGAAAACCTCTCCTTTCAATTTAAGCTCGCTGTCTCTTATTTTCCTGCTGCGCACAACCATGAAGAGCCTGACTCATAACCACCTTGTAGGCACTGAGGGGCTGTTGTTACAACCCTGAAGCTGTCTCCTCTCCAGGTTAAACTAGCCTTGGTTGCTCAACATCTCCTCACACAGGGCAAGTGCTCCAGCCCCTGGTCATCTTGATGACCCTATGCTGACTTGCTCCTGCTCATCAATTTCTGTCTTGCATTGGGAGGGCCAAAACTGGGCACAGTATGTGATCTAGTGAATTGAAGGCGGATAATTGCTACCCTCGATCTACTGGCCATACTTCTTGTTGTACAGCCTGGGAAACCTTGGCTGTCTTCTCTGCTGCCACTACTGGTTCATGCTCAGCTTGCTGACCACCAGGATGACCAGGGCCTTTTCCACACAGCTTCTTCTCAGCCAGTCTGCTGCCAGCCTGCATCGCTGCAAGGGCTCCCTCTGAGCCCAGTCATCCACCCAGTGGTTTACTAATCAGATGCCTGCCCATTCAAACCATCATGTCCCAACTCGTATGCAAGTGTATTGTGGGGACAGTGTTGAAAGCCTTGCTAAAATTGAGGTAAGTGATGTCTGCTGCTCTGCCTTTGTCCTCAACCCCAGTTATTTCACCACAGAAGGTAGTTGAGGTTGGTCAGAGCATGGACCAATCAAGAGAAAATCATGTAACTGTTCCAAATCAGCTTCTCCATGTGCGCAGAGATGTGCTCCAAGAGGACTCCCTCTCTCTGTGCGCTTCCCACAGAGTGCAGATGGCAGCTCCCTGTAATGCCCTTTTCTGGAGGTGGGTGCAATGCTTGCCTTTCTCCAGCTGTGAAATATCTCTGCTGGTTTCCATGACTTTTCAAAGACAGAAGAAAGCGGGTGCATTATCACAACAACCACTTTTCTCAGCACCAATGGATGAAGTCCATCTCGGATATCCTCATAGCAGCAACTCTGCCGCATTGAAGTGATGACTGCTTCTGCTACACTGAGGTAGAGCAGAACTGACCTGCTTGTTTGTGCACTACCAGAAAATGTCCTCGGGTTTCCCTGCTGTACTCTAGGGGAAGGGAACCTTTCTGCTAATCATGTACTAAGACAGTGGCAGTTGATCCAGTTTGCTCAGAAATAGGACAGAGGGGTTCTGCGAAGCAGCTGCCACACACTAGGGAGGGAGAGCCCTGATATTTTGCCGAGGAGAAGAAGTGTTGGAGAAACTCATGCCCCCATCTACTAGTTTCTTGTTTGTTTGTTTGTTTGTTTTTAATGTGAAGGTACCATTTGCTAATTAAGAAAAGTCCTCTGCCTGCTTGCTGAAGGCAGCGTGCCCATACGCTGCTCTGGGTCAGGAGCTGGGCTCCAGGGGGAGCAGGCTGTGCTTGCCTGCTGGCTGCCGGCGGCCTCTCTGATCCTGTTTTTGCGGGAACAAGTGTTGGATCAGCAAATGGGATGTATGTGAGAATAATAACACACAAGTATTGATTTACCGGATACCCGAGCTACTTCTGTGGTTGCAAGCTGTCTGCCTTCAAGCTGCATGCCTTACGTTGCACCCAAGGCGTAGTTCTCCTGCTCTGTCGCCTTCTGCTTTTTGTTTGCAGAGGACTAAGGAGTGCTTACATGCAAGGCATGTGAGATGGTGTTACTGTGGGAGATGCTTGTCAACCAGAGCTTCCTCCAGCCTGTCTGTTGTCTGCCCCAGTACCACTGGTGCCATGATTGTGTGTTGCATTTGTTAACTATTTGGAGTCTTGGGACAAGAACTTACAGTTGTGTCTCTGGCATCTCCTAGAGGAGTGAGGAGGAGAAAGAAAGGGGCTGCTACAGAATCAGGGAGGGGGTTATTTTGTAATTTTCCTTCTCCTGTCTCTCTCTTTCTCCCTCCCTTCAAAAAAAAAAATAAAATCCTACCCCATTGTCATTAGTGCTCACCAAAAGGCTGAATTCAGCCTGTCTCAGTTCAGGCAAAAAAGCTGGGGAAAAAACCCCACCATGACAACAAAATTGTTTTCTGTGTAATTTTAGATGTCAGACTGAAAATCTGCTGATCAGGGATCATTTTATAGCTTAAGTCCAGGCCTGCAATTAGAGTGGCAATTATGCTTAAAAACCCTGACTGTCCCACGAATGTGGATTTAACTGTTATTACTATCTGGATAACACCAGAATTGTTACTTAGATCTTAGTATATAAGATGCTAAGCAACAACCAGATTCTCTTTCACTGACCCCTTACAATACAGACTTTTTAAAAAAAAACAAACCAAAAAAAAAAAA
>VXBW01003103.1:190208-250568 GCA_013400375.1 Thinocorus orbignyianus
AAAAAAACAAACCAAAAAACCCTACCTCATCAGATTTTTGTTTCTAGATATATTTGCACTTTGTGGTTTAATTACATTATGAAAATAAAGGAATGTAACTCTAAAACAGAGCTTGCACCTGAGACAGGGAACTTAATGCTATGCCTGTCAAATAGCAATAGGATGAAAATCCCAGAGTGCCTGACAGAGATGTATTCTGTTGCTCCCACCACCCCATTAGGAAGTCTATGCAGGGCTCGGTGACCTCCCAATAGCTATGTTAATTCCTTCTGCCCTTCTTTCCCTTTCCTCTTTTTATTTCTATATTATTAATTACTCTCTGTATCCTAGGGCTGTTAAATACAACTTGTCAAACTACAAGTATATGTCAGAGAAGTCTTTGGCTTCTTCAGTCTGGCCAGCTTCAAATTGCCCCCGTTGTCCAAACCTGCAGTCAACTAGTGATGTGGCGTGGGAAAGCCTTGACGACACGTCCTCTCCTTGTGAGCACAGCACAGGTACAGCAAATATCACAGAGACCTTTGGGCTGTTTTCCCAAGCTGGAGGAGCTGCTTCGGCAGTCTGTGGTTCCTCTATGGCTTGGTACATTCTTGCATTGCCCTCCAGCTTCTGTAGCACTGTTTAAAGTTGCAGGGTGCTACTGAAATTACTTTTGCTGGGAGAATTTGCTGACTGTGACTTAATTTTTTTTTTTTTTTTCTAATAAATTTCCTGGGTGCTACCGAAAAAGCCATCAGACTTGCTGTACTGAAAATCTCTTTGCAAATATTGGAGATCTTGTCTCTTAGAGGAGTTCTGTAGTTTAAAGAAGAAAATGTGATCTCCAATATAAGCTCTTCTAGGTAATTAGGTTCTGAATTGTTTCTACATTTACCAACTCAAATCCTCTTCAGAGCAGTGGTAATGGACAGAACGTTATTTCTGTAGTTGGAGCACATTGCCATTGTAAGCAGAGAAGAATGACTTAGTTTTAGTTTGTGTAGTTTGAAAAAAAAACCCAAATCTTGACTCTTTCTTCTAATTGTCAATTATAATCATGTCCCCATACCTAACAGTGATGGCTTCAGTTGTCTGCTTTACTTAAAAACTGGCTATGTGTTAAATCTAAAGGAATCCTTTTCTCCCCTCAGCACGCTGATACTTCCTGGCAATTGTGAGCAGGACACAAACTCATTAAAAGCCCCAAATTAGTCCTTAACCAATGTTTATACAATAGCTCAATACAAATTATGTTTACACAATAGCATAATGCAAAACTGTGTTATTTTCATTTCAACAAATTTGTATACGCTGTGGAAACCACAGAGTTTGTGGGAGAAGGAGGATGCCAGTGTTAACTGGCCATTGGTTGCTGAGATGGTACAGAAACCTCAGGGTCAGATGGGTTTTGTTTGTTGCTCCAGAAGGCATGGACTGCTGAATGGTTTTTAAGGAACGCTTTTCTCAGTTGCATGCTTACCTTGGTGGTGGCCTCCTCTACCATAAGGACCTTATTCTTGCGAGTCACCCCTTCAGGCTCAGCATTCTGGTGTCTGGCAAAGTGAGGAAATGCATTCCCAGACCACGAGCCTGGTGGCAATGGCCAGCAAACAAGCTCAAGTCAGCCCTAATTCGTAAAAAGCTTACTGAGCTAGGGCTAGGCTCCTCAGGAAACAAGCAGCCTCTTCCTTACCGACCGAAAGAATGAGATACACCAAGGGCTGCTGGCCTGGATCGACTGAATGTGATGATGCCCTGACGCCCTTTGCAGACTCCTGACATATTTAGTATTTGGGGCACGTCTCCACACTGCTTTGCATATCCTGAGTTTCATGGAAACCCTGAGTCTGTGACTCACGGGGCATAGAGCCCAGGCTAATCAGCTATGTTGATGGGCAGGGTATATTTTATTGGGCTTAATGCCACCTTAATGTGGTTGTGCAGTTCCCAGAATAGTTTGTGTGGATATGCCCGTAATCAGAGGAGCTTAAAGTGACTGAATTTGTTTCTGTCCAGTTCAGAATGCGTGACCTTTGAAGAGACCATGAAGCAATATCTCTTCCTTTTTCCTCTGTGTCCCAAAGGCCAATCCAGGATAAGGAGGCTTTGAAAGGACACAAGAAAACCAGAGCCAAAATAAGCACCAAGAATGAAAGAGGAGAGGAAAGGGAGAAACAGAAATAGCAATGGGAATCTGTCAGGTACAGAGAAGGCCCTTTTTGATATATTCTATTTCTTCAAGTGTTTCTTCACTTAACAAACATTTAGGTACAACAGTAAAAAAAGCCTTTCTGACCCCGAGATGTGTTATATTTGCATTCGCAGTACACTCCTGCTGGGAAAATTATGTTCTGCATTTGAGCTATGGCAAACTGGAATTGTTTTGTAGGAACTATACTTTTTAACAAAGGTGGCTTTTAGACTCCGAAACATCTTACTGCTTGTTCTCACCTGGGCTTATATATTAAAAAAAAATAAGAATAATGGCAGTGTGAGTGTGCTGCAGGTGTGCTGCAGGGTTGCCTGGATGCCTAACCCTCCCTATTTGGCTGGCTACTTTCTGAGAGCATATTGAACACATGCTCTGGTGCTGTTCAAAGGCCCCGTGGGACGCAGGAACTGATTGAAAGCTCTCAGTTGTGCTGAAGTGGGTGGCCAAAGTGCAGGAATTGAACAGCTGCTATAAACCTGCTGAACTTTGTCGTTTATAAATTATTTTGCATGCCATCTGGAACAGGAATGGTGCCACAGTTTACAAAAGCTGTAGCTGAGGTTCTTGTTGAACAGTAAGTGTGAAATATTACTATGTGATGATCAGATTTTAAAGGCTTCTCTGAGTGGCTTAAAGACAGATTCTTAGGTTAAAGATATTTTAGTTGGAACATGTTGCTGGCACTTCTTCCTTGCAATGTGTTGATCTAAGTTAAATTTGGGTGTCCCATGAAATCCTTAACAATAGCCAAGAATCATGCCGTTATTGAACCCTAGGACAGAACATCCATTAGATATGAGGTTCGACTGCTTCATGGACAGGAGTTGATACTGTTGTCCCTGACAAAGTTTCCCACAGAAAACCTTCCCTATGCGTGATGTCGGATATGACTATTAACAGATTATTTATGCTTCAGATAGAATAAAACTACTTAATATTTGAGCCTGTTTCCTTGCTGGGACAACCCTGTGACTCCTATTGAGACAAGGGTGCAAGAACCATGCAACATTGTGAGTCTGTGACCTTTTGGCTGCCTCCTGCTTGCTTGGCTTGCTCTCTGTTTTATCAAATTTTGCCTTGGTAGCAGGATGGTGTCCGTAGGCGCCACTACCACTGAACAAGTATGAGCTGGATGAGGACCTGACCATTTTTGTGAAACTTGGAGGAGTTTAACTCCATCCAAAGTTATAATTTTGCTGTCCCCAATGATGGCCTCACCTGGATCCATGAGACTGGGATTCTTTGAACTTTCAAACTGTTTCTGCTATGAGTATGAAGGGGAGTTTTGCCTTCTCCTTTCTTTGAAAAAATTAAATTCCTGCTTAAAAGGCACAGGACAAATGTGCTGTGACGGTGACTCATACCTTCACTCTGTGAGCAAGTGGGTGCGTAACTGAAATGGCTCAATATGTGGGTGCCCAATGTACGCTGGCTGGGCATTTAATGGGAAATGTCACAGAAGACAGATTGTAACCCACAAACCTTTGATGTTTCTGTGTTCTGTGCATGGACCTGCTGATGTGCTGACATACACCCTTTTAGTTAGGTGCACTGCAGCTCAAGCTCTTTCTGGAAAGTTGGTAGTGAGGGCAGATGAAATTGAAAGGCTATAAAGCACGGATTGACAAATGGGGCAGATATTAATGATACAATGAACCATTGTGTAAATTTTGTAAGAGTGCCTTTCTTTTCTGAGGTAGGTGGAAAGCTTATGTGCTTGTTAACGTGAAGTCAGCTGGATATCACTGAAAAACAGCTATAAAGAAAGCTTTCTGGTCAATTTTTTTGTAACGCTGAACAGGCAGTTCTCTGATATGACTCTGTACCTCACTTGTTGGCATTATGTGTAAAGAATTAGATACAACTTCCCTTGTCTTGTGCTGGCTGCTTAAAATATCGTCTCAAAATATGATGTAGGGGCTTGGATTAATGGTATTTACACTGTGTGTGTGACAGCTTCGATATGTTCTTATTTACAGCTTCAACATATCAATAACCTATGAAAGTGTTGCTTAAGTATTATAGCTACTTTTCAGATTTGAGTTTGTACTTTCCTCTAAAATTTGTGTGTTTAATTTGCGTGTGTTCTGTTCTGCTAGGGAGAACGTGTGAACCCTTAAACCCAGAATGAATAAAATCAATGAAACCCAGGCTTCCAAGAAGAGATACTTCTTCCTCTAATACCCCCTACAGACCAGGGGGTGTGTTGGAATGTGTGTGTCTGCATTCCAGCCTCCTTAGCTATCTCATTTCCCCAATATGGGTGTAATTCTTAAATGTCTAATACTGTATCAGTGCAGCTCCATCAGAGCACTGAATAGTTTTCGCTTGCATGTGCCAATCTGCATATTTTCACCAAATCTGTAGGAATTTACTAGCTTTGAGACTTAGTCCTCTGTCCAACGTATCCAAATTAAGTCAATAGGTTCAAAAATTGCTGGGAATATGGGTGGACAGACTACCTGTGTACACGTGTGCACATGCATAATGAACCCTTAGGCTTTGCGTGTGCATGAACCACACTGCATGTGCTTTTTTTTTCCCTCTGTACACCTGAGGAAATTTCACCAGATCTGAAAATTAAATCCCACTTTAAGAAATTATTGATTTGCCTTTGGGGTTGTTTTCTTTTTCCAGGCAAGCTATTAGTTTATTTATTTTGTCCTATCTCTAATCCATCCTTATAAGTGTTATAAGAAAAATGCTGACACACTCTTGCCTTTGCCATCACCAGTGGGTGCTGTTCTAAAAGTACATAATGATTTTAATGAATTTTGTGGTTGAAAGTCGGACACTGAAGCTGATTTGAAAGCATTCACCAGTGAAAAACAGATAGACTTTTATTGATAGCTAGTCAAAAGTGAAGACTTAGCTGTAATTATTTACAAATCAATTAATGGACCTTTCCTCTAGCACCCTATCAGTCAAAGACTGGCTAAGAGCAGACGAGAGCATTGATAAGAATACACCATGAAACAAAATCAATTGTCTTTTGTCATTCTGACAGAAGTGAGCTGTACACGTGGATTAACCCAGAATGCAATAGGAAAATGTCCACAGGCTGGAAGATAACCCAATTTTGTAAAATCAAGGTTGTCATAAGAATCTTTCATAATTGATGGCAAGATTAGTACTTATCTAGCGTCCCAGTGGTAAGAATCAAAACAGCCTCTGGTGCAGTTTTGCAACTCTTTAAAGCTAGATTAGTTTTCCTCAGCCCAGGAATCTGTCCTTAATGTCAGCTAATTTAAAGACACTACCTACGTAGCACGTATTTTGAGGTTGTGCTTTTATGACGATTGCAGCTGGCAGTTGCATTGCGAGCCATCATGTGGTTCTTGAAAAATATTGATACAATTGCGTTTCTGATGCCATGAGAAAGCTGTCAAATTTTTTTTCTCCTATCTTTTTGAAAGAAGTATTTTAAATTAATACACTCTTGAGCACAAAATCTTTGGTTCAGATTTGTTTGTCTGAATCTGAAGTTGTTATGATATTCAGATTGTAATCCTGGCTATAGTGTGATTCTGCAGAAGGAAATTAGGAAAAAGTCTTAATATTTCCTCAAAATGGCCTTTGGGAAAAGTCTGAAGTATTTCTGTGATTATCAGTAGAGCCCTAAGATGCTATTGGAGTAATTTATTTAAATGACAAAATTTAAGTTTTAGCAATTTATCAGTTTTAGCAAATATCAGTTCTTTGTGTGATTGTATGCCATAAAATTCTCAAGAAAATATCAGAATGGTCCTTTTTTTTTCTTCTTTGCGCTCAAGTCAGTAACAGCAGTATTCTGATTTCTGTTTCCAGCTGGGCAGTACATATTTCACAGCCTTATGATTAGCATAACTTCATTCCACTCAAGCATTCCTCACCAGTGCATGCTGGCTTCAGCTCCCCAAACTGGACCTTCCCCAAGCTGCTTTTTGGGAAATTCTATTGAAAGAGCCCACTATACACTTGCTCCTCCCTCTCTCCATCTCCTTGATATGTTTTGTTGATCCTAGCCGTATCGTACTTTTCTTCATTTCTGCAGGTTATTTTGTAAATCATCCAAAGAGCGTAGCAGTTGTTCTGCTTGTCTATTCAATTCATTTTTCAGCTTAAGATAACTCCAGAGATTCTATCTCCTCTGAGATTTGGTGCAATAACTCTTCCTCACCAAACCGTACAAATAGGCACTGGTGAGTACAAGAGCATGAATACCTGAAAATTGTTTAAATAAGCAGCAGGCCAAACTTAAAAGCAAAACCCAAACAAATAATATTAATCAAACTGTGGATTATCAGTAATGTTTTGTGACTGAGACCAAAGGTCAGCACAAGAACCTTTCAGAAATACATGGTGCAGTCGTGCGAAAGAAAACCAAAAGAAACCAAACCCTGGTTTCTGTTCCCAGGCTTGGGCTGAACAAACTCACGTGGTTTGCTTAACCTCCACAGGGAAAAGGCTTTGCCTTGCTACTTGATTTCAAGGGTGACCGTACAAATGAAGGCATTTGCCCCTCTATCAGATGTCTGGGTCCTGGAATGGGACAGTTCTTGAGAGAGCAAGTTTCTAGGGACTTTCAAATGGCTAGAAGTATGTGATGAATGTTAGAAAGAAAGATATGGCCTTCTAGCTTTTAAAATATTTTAACACTGTAAATACACTTTTAACTTCTTGTGAATGTAGTGAGTCTGATAATTCCATGCTGAACTTACGAGATTCCTAAAGAGGCCTTCTGGGCTCCAGGGTGCTCTGTACCTATATTCTGAGTTACTAACAATAAATGAATTTTCAGTGCAAAAAAGAAATTTATTAAAAGAATGAAAGTTAAGGAAGCTGTCATTGCCCTGGTAACCATAACTCTGATACTAATTACTACGTGCATGGGTTTTATGCACTGGCATCTTAATGTTCCCTCTACTTAGTTGCACTAATAATTCTTAAATTTTAAAATTTAAATATGTTTCTACTTTATTTTGTATGTGTTTGTCTTTGGTAGTTTTGTTTTCACTCTCACTGAGTTGTTCTAAGACAAAGTTTTTCTCTTCTCTTCCCCACATACTTATCTCTCCTCAAGTGGGGCAGAGTGAAAGGGGCAGAATTGTTAAATTGCAGAACTAAATTCTACATCCTAGCATCTTCCCTGGAATAAATTCTAAGAAAATCATTGTCTTGTCTGCAAGAAACAGAACTCTTAATTTAAACTTATTACACTTCTCATGTATCAAAAATGACATAATGATGTGACAATGATGTAGACAAGTAGTAACATGAGAAAAATAAAATAACTTGTTTTCAGTGCATTTGACGCAAACTTTTTTTTTTTTTGGTTCCGAAAGAATCTTATGTATGTTTCCTGACATATGTCATAACCTTGGCATCAGTTCAGGAGCACGTTGGCATTAGCTGGGATTGTGCGATGCGTTCTGTTCTTTCTCTTTCTGATATGGCTCATGGTTGTGGACTGACTTCTTTGCAAAACCTTTTTACAGTATGTTTTCTAGGCAAGAACCAACTTTCTTCAGGGAAAATTTGACTTTGGGTGAAAACAGAGTGAGTAGAGGAGAAGCAGGTGAAAGTACAAAGTCAGCTTCAAATCACTGTTTACCACCATCTTGAACTACTTTTTTTTCATTTGCCTTTGGGAGAGGAACATTTTGAAATAGCACAGCAACAGTAATCAGCAACGACTATCTTGTTTAGTAGAATTTTCCTTGGAGGTATACATGTTCTAGGTGATTTACTTCTTGCAGTTTAAAAACATGCTATTCTTCAAATATTTAATCCTCTTTTGCCTGTTGCTCTGCAGTAAAAAAACAAAAAAGGCAAAAACCCCCTCTTGTCTTTGCAAAATAGTTATTTGAAGTATTTTTTTTCAAGTCTTTCTACTTAAATACTGTTCCTGTGTTTTCTGGTGATTTCTAAAAATGTAAAACACAATAAAGAGTGCTCTTACTGGCTGCTTTAGGTATTAGATGTAGCTGTTATTTCTGAAGTCCAAATTTAAAATTCTAAGTCAGTGAAGAAAGACTGGTGTCATGAGTTTTAATTGAGGTTAAAATAGCCTCAAAATAAATGGTATCAATACATAAGAAAGAATATCACTAAAAGCAATTTCAAAGTACTAAAAGGCAGTTCTCTGAATCCATGTGTATGAAATACAGTGCTATTTAACTCAAGAAGTCTTCCTTCTTCTGAAGAAAATCTTATTTCCTGATGATTTTTTTTTATTTATTTTCTGATTTAATCTTGTTTGCAACTAAGATCATCTATGTATATTGCCCCCATACAGAGTTCTAGAACCACAGAGCAGTCCAAATGGGAAAGGACCTTGAAAGATCACCTGGTCCAGCCTTTTGTGGGAAAGGGAGCCTAGATGAGGTTATCTAGTACCCTGTCCACTTGTGTCTTGAAAATCTGCAGCAATGGGGACTCCTATCACATCCCTGGGGAGGCTGTGACAGTGAGTGATTTTTCTTACAGTAAAAAACTTGTTTCTTACATCTAGGAGAAATACACTGTTAGATAGCTAATGTTGACATTCTGTTATGGGAAGAGGGAATTAGATGAGCTTTTTGTGTTTGTGAGAGACAGAGGAATTCCTGTGCAAGTAGACATGCATTTGAGCAAAGTCTTGTTAAGGTGTTTTATCCCACTTTGTGTTGGGGTGAGGTTGGGGTTGGGCGGGATGGGAATCTGAAGATCATTTCCAAATCTAACTTTGTTGCTTCAGAAATAGTCGGACCAAGACAATTTTGTCTTGGCTTCACTCTTATGAAATTGATCCTTAAGATTTCAACCCAAAGCATTTAGATCTACCTCAGATCCGTATTATTCTGATGTATCAAGCTCACCAGCCTAATGATATCACAGCACATCATGAAAACGTGAAACCCAGATGAGCAGACAGTTCTCTGACTCCAAGAAGCACATTTGTGCACTTGCAGATGCCAATCCTTTTTTATCACGATTTTCCCAGGCATTTCCCCCAAATTACTACGAGGGCATAAAACTTCCAAAACTCTAAAAAGCTGATCTGCCAACAGCCATCTTACTCCATATTTGAGCACCTATATAAAATATTTTTTTATCCAAATTTGAATAGGAAGTCAACATTTTGTCATTTCTGCATATTTCAGAGATACTGAGAATCCAGACACAAGTGTTGATCAGTTGGTTTGCAGCTCATGCAGCAGGTCACTCGCTGGCAGACTTCTATGTTTCTGTTTTAGATCTGTGCTTACTCAATCCCCTTGATTTGTCGAAAACATTAAACATTTTTATAAACAGTGGTATTTCGCATGGAATACCCTGGAGATCCAGCATCTTGCTTTAACAGCCCAGGGAAGAAATGTTGCTGGCAGCAGACCAGGAAATTGAAATGTAAACTTTTGTCTTCAATTTCATACAAGTGCAAACTGGTATAAGGTGATGTAACACCTTACTTCTCCTATTAAGTGAAGGAAGGACACACACAATTAAGGATAACTAGTTTTTTATTAAATTTATAACATTGTGTTATGTTTAGTATCTCAATATTCACTTAAAGTCTAGTTTAAGCATGGCTTCTATACCAGGGACACCAAGTTTTTTTTTTTCCCCCCTCTGACAAAATTCCCTGATTGTACCTATATTCTAGTCAATATTGCTATCAGCGATAACTGATCAGTGATATCAAAATCAGTGATAACAAAACTGTTCTGTTTTATCTGAAACCCTTTTGGACANGTGATTAACTAGTTTTTTTCTATATTAAATTTATGACGTATTATGTTTAATATCTCAATATTCACTTAAAATCTAGTTTAAGGATGGCTTCTACACCAAGGACACAAAGTTGTTGTTTTTTTTTTTCCCTTTGACAAAATTCCCTGGTTTTACGTATATTCTAGTCAATGTTGCTATCAGTGACAACAAAACTTTTATCTGAAACCCTTTTGGACAATGTTAGCTCTAAATTAGAACTCCATTTTGACTGCTCAGCTACGCTTGGTAAGAGAGACACTAATACAGAGGTGGGAGATGGGAACAGAGCACAAGTTTCTGAAAGAAAAAGCAAACCAAAAAAAACCACTGTGATTAGTGCAATGATGGTATTTGTTATGTAGGATTATTCCATGTTGTTGCACTGTCAAAATATAAGCAAGCAAATGCAACAAAGTTTCTCTACAGCTGTGCAATGTATTTTCATCCCACAGGACAAATACGAACAGTTGTAAGGAGGTGAATGTTAAAATAACAGAAGGAGCCAGCTCAACTCATACCCGTAACTATGGCTGTGGGCATTCAAACAAATTACCACGGGATGGCTTCATTGTAAATTCATAGCATTGGATACTGACTCAGTACAAGCTTTTTGACCTATGGTTAATGTGAAGTAGTGTGAGGTAGTTTCCGTGCACCAGAAGAGTGTATCTAGGCAATTCCTGAGAGTACCTGCTGGCCTGTGAATTCACATGCTCCTCTACTTTGTGTGTGTGCTCTTCTCATGGCAGATAGCATAATGGACCTGGCATCTTAATATGTTGCGTAACTTGAAGAAGCAGATGTGTTTCAAATTGTTCAACCTGATAAAGATGTAGCTCTGCCATGACTGCAGTGTTGTTTTGTTTTAAATAGACGATAAGGGTGGTTGAAGTATACTCAATTGTCAGAAACTTGTTAAGCTGGCTTTGGTCTAGCTCTTATTTTGTGCCCAGGAGTAACTGTAGACGTAAATTAAAGCATGCAAATATCTACTTGTTCTGAGGCTGCAGTAGGCCATTAGGTATCTTCTCTGGAAAAAGTTTTGCCGTAACTATTTCCTTGAGGAGAAGAAGGGTTAAAGAAGGAGAGGGGGTTAGAAAATAAGCAATTAATGTTTTAAATTATGCTATGACACTGCCAGTGGAAGCAGTTTTATGACTGTTCCCTGCATTCAGAAAACTGGTCACTGGGCCTGCACAAGAGGTAAGATCAGAAGATCTCTCATTTCACCCCTGGACAAGTAGATAATGTTACCTCATGACTTTCAGGGTTTTCTGTCCTTTTTGTCAGTTTATGAAGAGAAGAGTAGAGATACCACCAGCAGTGTGATCTAGTTACCTAAAGCGAATTCAAAGGTCTTAAATGCAATCATTGTAAGTTTTTGACAAATGTCATTATTTAAATATAAAGGCATGAAGGAATAAGTTTTCAAAGCATTGCCTGGAGGATTTGGGTGTATTTCTTTCTTTGTAGTGGGAGTAGCAGTACGTTTTAGACTTTGTCCTGTATTTGAAAGAGCTCAGTATATGAGATCTGAGGGACTGTGAGTTTAGAAAACTTTGCTTTAGGAGGTCCAGATTGAACCTTAAAAGCTGTGTATAGCCCTCAAAGCCTGGCCTGCGTATTCACTTTCCTTGTCATTTCAAGGTGAGGAGAACATTGTTTGCTTGCAGGCTTTTCATTAGTGTTGAAGGGAAATCACAAGAACGATCAGCTCTCATGATGGTTTGAATTTCTTTTTGTAACAATTGATGTAAATAGGTGTGCATATGTAAGCTAGACATAGCTTTAGGGCTACTGTGAAATTGCCAGTGTATATGCCATTTGCATTAAAATTGGACAGCTTTGGGTTATGTGCAGCACTTTCAGCTGTAGGAGGAACATTTAGAAATGCCACTTACCCTTTCAGTGAGCAAGGGCTAGTTGCCAAGTAGATGGAATACGAGTTTGGATCTGGAGTGAGGGGAGTTGTGGAAGCCATGGAAAGCCTATCTTCTTTATTTCTTATGAACTGTTTTCACAGCAGAATTGCTCTTAAATTATTATGCAAAGGGCTGAGCAATGTCTTTTAGCCTGCTGCTAGCCATTCTCTTTGAAGCCAGTGTGCCCTGTAAGTCTGTTGTAGTTTAAACCTAGCCAGCAACTAGGACCATACAGTTTGTGCGCCTACTTCCCAACATCCCCACAGGGAGAAAGAGGGAGAAGACGGAGAAAAAGGAGGGAACCCCATCTCCCTCCTTGCGGGCTGAGGTAAAGACAACTTAAAAGAACAGCAACGGAAGAAAAAAACCCCAACAAATAACGGTTAAAGAATATACAAAATAAAATGATGCAATACAATTGCTCTCACCACTGGATCATTGATTGCCCATCCCATCCCAAGCAGTGCCCCTTGGTCAGCCCTCATTTATATACAGAGTATGATGTCTGTTGTACGGAATACTCCTTTGGCCAGCTTGTCCTGTCAGTGCTCCCTCTCAGCTTCTGTGGGAACCTGAAAATGTCCTTGAATAATATAAACATGCACAGCAACAACTAAGCCCATATGCCCTGTCAATGTTATTCTCATACTAAATCCCAGCTACTGGGAAGAAAATTGACTCTAACCCAGTTGAAACCAGGACAGTCTATCAGCCCTTTAGACATCAGCAAGCTTTTTGCTGATTAGGAGTAATGCTTGCTATGGACTCCATTCATTCTGTTTAAAGCAGAGGTACTATAACGCAGGTCCTTTTTATTTGTTAGGACAGAGTGAAATACAAAATAAGCTGAGCTCCTTTTACCTGAGAGAGGGACCACGATAAAGTGCAGCATTTCCCCACGCAACAAATCCAGTGCAAGAACTACCAGCAAATCATTGAAGGGATTACAGTCTTCCCAGGCTGAATGTTGTTGGGTATTAAGGAGCCTCTGGTGAGTGGCCATGGCTGATGAGATAGAAATTTCAACTTTATTTGATCACTGTTAGCTACAAATTCTTGACCTCAGACATCTTGATGTGGTTACCCAGCTATGAGTCTGGTGGGGCTGAGTTCATACCTACTTTATTTGCTGGTGCCCAGTGTCATGAACTGGGTTGATATGGCTGCATTTTTGGCTGGTGATGGGAGAAGTGACAAGTTCAGATAGAAATGTGGCTTCTAACAGGAAGAATGCTTTGTTCATGGTGACTCCTGGGGGTGCAGGGATGTTGTGTCTAAGGAACCAGTAACATGGGAGCAACAGCTACAGTTAGAGGTCAGTGGTAGCCAGGACACAAGGAAATCTTGGCTGTATGTCCTTACCACCAGTAGAGTTGTGAGATACTGATAACGTGTAACTGTAGGTAGGTGTCCACAATGCATCTACAGCATGGAGAAACTGCTGTTGGAACGAGATGGTGAAAAATGCCTATTGCTTGCACAAAATGAATGTTATTAAGCAGCAGTCAGGGTCCCTGTTTAGCATGGTGGGGTTTTTTGCAGTAAAAATGCAAATTTCACAGGATTTTAAGAAAAGAAGGTGTACTCCCCACCCTCTCCTCACATTCACACATTTAAGCTATTTCTAAGGCAGTGGTGTGCGTGTAATTACAGCAGACTTTGGGGGAAGCAGAGAGTGTCCTCTCTTGTTTCCAGGGAGAGGAAAGGTACCTCGCTCATGGTAGTTGGGAGTGATGGTGCTGCTGCTGCTGGGGAGGTGGGATAGGGAAGTGACAGAGGGCATGAAAAGGGATGATGGGACAGAAACTCCTCCACAGAGATATTCAGGGGAGCATGGAGGCAGGACCAAAAGATGCAATGATCAGGAGGAGGGAAGAATCCTGTGTAACCTAGAGGGAGGAAAGAAACAAAAGAGGGGATGTAAAGAAGTGGTGGAACAACCTGGGCGCAAGTGCTGCATGGGATGGCTNTACGTATTCCTGTGTGTAAATCAGAGGTTGTTTATTGCAAGGTTATATCCTTAAAGCAGCTGCTCAAAATAGCTTGTTGTACCAGTTCTACAAGACTTTTCTGAAAGAAAATTGAGATACAAAGCTTGCCATTTTCTTGCCAGCATTTGTTTCACACAAGATTCCTGTGTCTTTGCACCCTGGGTTGGGAGACCACTTGCTTTGAGGAACTCTCTTTCTCTCAATCAGGAATAAATCCAACTCAAGTCCAAAATAAAGGGAAAGAAAAGAAAAAAAAAGTATTTCCATTTTTGTTTTGCTTTCAGAAGCTGTGAGATAGAAAGAAGGGAGAAATGCTAGAAATTGAGAGATGTTACAAGTGAGCTTTAGAGCACATGTTTAGTTATAATCGTTCTTATACACCCATGTGTGTCTCTCCTTTTATTACCAGACTTCCATGAAATGTGAAGGATTAGCACTAGTCATGCGGAAGTGTTTAAAAATTCAAGCAGTGACAATAGGAAGTGTCAGACAGTAATGGAATAAGTACAGCAAAATTACAAAGACAGCAGCTATTTATTAATAAATTAGAACCTTGTAGGGTTTTTTTAAAATTGGAAGGTGTCTAATTTGGAAATGATATTCTTCTGGATGCAGCTTTATAATTTCCCTACCACACCATTGCGGGGGAGGGAGGGAAATATCCTATCTTAATCATAGACCAAATAATGGGTTAATATTCCCAGTGAACATTCGGATTTAAATTTAGTATGAGGAATTATAGCCACAGCCACCTCCAAGGGACAGGTGGGTAGCTGCAAAGTGTAACCCTGGAGATAGAGTTGTGATGATGGGGTGAGAAAGAGGGTGTAGAGCAAGCCCTGGCATGCAGTGCCTTTCTCATGCTCTCAGCTAACTGAAAACACTAGTGTTGTGCATGAGATAGCCAAAACATGATGTAAGAAAGGTCTAGCTAAAGCATATGTTACAGTCGCTTAATTTTGGTGGTGTTGCTGGGAGGTTCAGGGTGGTGTTTCCTTGAGGCACAGCCCAGTTCAGCTCCGCACCTCAGTGTAGGATGCTCTGCGTGGGCTCTGCATGGGATTCCCTGGCATGGGGCTATGATTCAGTGTTTGGCAGGGAACAATCCCACCTCCCCCTCCTTTTCAGGCCACTGCACTCGGAACACCACCCAGATCTCTGCACTCATGTTTTCCATTTAAAAGCATTCAGGGAGGCTGAAGTCAAGGGCCACCCAGCACTTTGGGCGAGCAGCTGCAGTAGTGGCTCTGGTATTGGCCAGAGCAGAGTATGTTCTCACTTATCCGTATTAAATATGGGTGGCCACGGGTCCCTCGGGAAAGCGCGCTTTCTCACTATCTGGAGGTGGCAACTATTGTCTGCCTTCCCAGCTTTGCTGCTTGAAATAGTTTTCTGCTGCTTCCTGTGTCTGTGGAATTGCATGTGTTCAATGGTCTTGAAAAACACCACATGGGAGAAAACCTTTTGAATCTGCTGCTCTGGTGTAGAGGGACTGACTTAATGAGAAATGCTTCTCTTTGAAAGGTTTTTATTAAACAAAATCCCTTGTTCCTTTCTCCATCCCCTGCCCCTTTTGCTGCCTCCTCTTTCCCGGCTGAGGACTATAGGTGATTCCTGTATGTAATATATTTTTCTGATCAGCCCTCTGAAGGCTAAGTCCCCTGATCTTCTGTACAAAAATGCCATTTCTTAATAATTTTTTTATGAACTGAGCTTATTAACCCAACTTGCATTTTGTGTAAGGTGTAATTAACATGTACGAAGAATTTGACTTGCAGTGTGCCCTTCTGGGTCTGTTGTCTTCTGGGTCTTGGTCTTGGCAACATGCATCACAAGCACACTGAAACATTGATTTTTTTTAATTTTTTGTTTTATTATTTTAAGGGAAGATTTGGCTTATTTCACAGGAGGCAATCAGAGCCTTTGAAGTAGGAACCCAGGAATGTCTTTTCCTTTAGGCAAGATTTGTGCAGCCATGGCAGGTATTGGTGTAGACCTCTGGCTGGAAATGCAAAGAATGAGCTCACATCAGTCAGCTTTAGTGAAGTCCATACATTCCTGGTGTTGACTCCAAATAGCTGTGTTAGGTGATGTTTTAAATTTTCTTCACCTCTTTTTTTGTTTTGGGGGGTGATATTGGTGAAGAAAGTACAAGTGAGTGACATCATATGTGACCCTCCTTCATAGAATCGTGGAATTCTATGTGGGAAGAGAGGTTGCCAGAGTAAACTGAGGCAAAAAAGCCGAGTACCTCAGCCTTTTTATCTGTTGTTACAGGTATGCCAGTTTTACTTATCAGGGGGAGTGCACTTTCTTTGACATACTAACGTGACTGACATACCTGTAGAACCCCTTCTTGTTATTCTTTGTGTCCCTTGTCAAGTTCAGCTCCAGCTGCGATGTGTCCTTCCTGATGCTATCCCTACACAACCAGGCAGTGTCCCTATACTCCTCCCAGGAAACCTGTCCCTGCTTCCACTGCCTGTGTATCTCTTTCTTGCCCTTCCGTTTGACCAGCAGGTCCGGACCCAGCCATGCCTTTCTCTTCTAATTTCTTACACCTGGGCACTGAGAGCTGTTGTGCTCTATGGAAAGAATCCTTAAAGCTCTGCCAGTTCTGTTCTACTCCCTTGTCCCTGGACTAACTTTTTGGGGAAGACAATTTTGTAAGTAGGATTTATATTTACTATGTGGCTGAACCTTCCCTCAATACAAATAAGGAGTTGAGAGTACTATTTTAAATGGCAAAATTTCTAAGCAAGTTGATAGCTAGCTGTGACTGTGATACAGACAGATCAGAAGATGACAGTTTCCACTATTTTAATTTAGTCATTCAGAGGTCGTTTGTTTTTCCTCTTTTTTTTCTTTCTTTTCTTTTTTTTTCTTGTGTGTGTGTGACCTCTGATTATTTCTACTTCTGCCTTTTTACACTGCAGTGATCCCAGTCTGCTTTTTGCAATCCAGAAGTCATATACTGAATGGTAAAACGCAGGGTAGTTGCCCTCGTAATATCTCTATTGCCCAGATTTTAAAAGCAAGACTGATGTTTTGTTGATTTGGGGGTGGAGAAGGAGATAAATATATCTATATCTGTGTGTGTGTATATGTATGTATATATATATATAGGCTCCAATGTGGCCTGTCCACACATGCAAAGTGCTAACTCGGCCCCTTTTGGGGGTCAGAACTATGGTGGTATTGGGTGGGGGCCACTGCTCTGCTCTGCAGCTGAGGGTATCATGAGATGACGCAAAGTTTGGTGGAAGATGTTCACTTTCCCCCCTCTTTCTCTCTTTTCAACCAAGTTTTGTCATTGCACTCAAATTGTTTCTGATATGTGCCTTAATTAATGAAATCGTATAATGTGCCCAAAGAAACCTTCTTCTCTTTCCTCAGACAGTGCCTTGCTCAGATGATTTCTCATTTAGAAGCCTCAGTGAGACTGTTTCTTTTGATGCTATTGTGTGTCTTGCCCTGGCGCGGGGGCAAGGCAGCTTCATTATAAAGGCAGCGTAGCCGGGCAGTTTCTTAGCTGTGGATAAATAGCAGGACCTTTGAGCTGAGCCATTCCAGATGACCTCGGATGAATTGGGGCTGCATTACTGGCAAGGGCACCCCTTTTTCTCAACAGATGAAAAGCTGCCTTTTAAGCAGACCAGCATATAACTTGTTTGGGGGCAGTTGTTTTTCGGTGTTGCTTTTTTTGCTTTCCTGAGAACACAGCGTAAGGTTAGCAAAATATTTAAACTGTAATGTAGTTGCAGGCTGAGTGCATAAGGTTTATTTAAGGGAGGAGAGTGCTATTTATGGAAAGCATGTGGTTCACTATTTCCCCCCTCCTACCCTGGCTGGCCCCAAAGTGGGAATGTTTCTTTGGGGTTTTGTGTGCACTTCCATGCGAGAAAGGAAGAGGGAAAGGTTTTTGGAAAGTTTCCCATACATTCACGTCTGCTTTGGTGTGAAAGTTTACTGATTATTGTATCTTGTGCACTTATATTTCTCCTGCTAGTTTTTAAGTAGCATTTTTAATCTTTTCCTTTACATCCAAATGATGCAGTTTTCTCTCCTTTATAGTAGTGGTACATTGATAATCTGAATTAATTATGGGTGCTGATTAGGAGCAACATGAGAAAAAGACATTGCAGCCCTTGCAAATGCTTCATTATGCTAACTGCCAGTTTTAAAGTTCATTTCATTGCATTTAAAGTGAAATTTTTAAAGGAAGTGTGAATAGCTGGAAAGGTTGCCACACTGCCTAAGAAAAAAATAGTTTATATGATGATATGAGATATTTGATTGTCCTTCTGCCAATTATGGCTCGTCAGGCAACATTACTCTTTGATGTCTCACATTTGTGGAAGACAGTTATACAGGAGTGCTAAAAAGCCCTGAAAAGTGTGTTTGTTAGTTGCAGGGTTGAGTAAGATATTCAGCTCTACCAAAAGGGTCTTTACAGCCCAATATTGGCAAGACAGGTAAATTTTTCTTATGACCCAAAGAAATTTTCTATCAGTTCTCTGCCTGATCTTGTGGGAGTCTGCAACGACCAGCTCAAAAACGGGTCACAAAGAATGGCATCTTGCCGTGCAGCGTGCAGGATCTCAAGCTTTTGCACAAAATACTGCATGCCCTAAATTTAGAAACCCCTGCTTCTCTCAAAGGGATGCCTCAAGCCCCATTGAGAGCAGCTGTGCCTTCTTGCCTGTTTGAGGAGCATGGTTAGCTCTCAGCAGGAGTGAGGCAGAAAGGTGGTGGAGGTGAGGGATGTCCTTTGCAGTGTGGGTTTTCTGCCTTTCCATGAGCTTAGGAAATAATTAGCTATCACATGCTGCACCCATGCTGGAGGTTTGAAACCCTCAGGTTTTCATTCAAACCATTAAACACTTTCATCTAACGAAAATTACTTTCTTTTAAAAAGGAAAACATTGAAACAAGTGCCAATTATATTTTTTTCCTAACGACATTTTTTGATCTAAGAGTTTTCAGAGTGCTTAGCCTTGCAAGTTCAGATTTTTTTATTATTATTATTTTTTAATTGCTTTACAAAATCACAGGATGTTTCTGTGAACATACATCTGTGCTGGCTTTCACTGAGCTTTGGAAATAGGTCAGGAATTAAAGCTCCGGCTTTGTGGTTCTGAGGAAAGCCCTTAAGAAATTCTCTCAGACATAAGAGGGTAAAGAGGGGTCACTGGAAATACTGTTTGACCATATATAGATGGCGTGGTCTCTCTTGCCTGCACGTATGTACAACTATACTCTGCACACCCACATATACATATGAGCTCTTGAAACTGGTGCTATTCAGTGCTTGCTTAGAAAGGACATATTGCTGCAGGAAAAAAAGATAAGCATGGGAAAACACTAAGAGAAATGCTCTGCCTTTATGTGATGGTGGTAACTCCTTACGCGCCTTAAGCTTTAGATACATGTCCTAAGCTTAGCTCTATTGTTTTGTGTACCTCTGTGGAAAAAAACCCACGTCCCTATGCAAGGCATGCATTTACTGTGTGGTTACATTGCCATGGAAACCGGCACCAAACCCCATTCACACATCATGCCTGGCTACGGATGGATAGAGGTCGCGCGCTGGCATCTGCCCCGTGCTGCCCTCGGGTCTTTTGCAGGCTCTCCTAAGACAGAGAGAGTGAGATGAAGGATGGTGGCTTGCAGGAGAAGGGAGCAAGAAACAGATTGCACAGGGAGTGAAAATGGCCAATAAAGTGGAAAATTTAACTATTATGTCCCACTCCCAAATATGACTATTTTGCTGCAGTTTGATAATACTGCCTTTTTTGTTTGTTTGTTTTTGTTGTTTTGTTCTCAGAATAATTGAATAATCACTGCAGTATTAGTGGGAAGTGTCTGGGTCATTTCTTAGTCCCTCACCAATGGTCTCAGTAGGGTGATATGGAGGAGCTGTGAGTGAGCAAGTTGTGAAGCACAGGGGTGGAGAGCTCTGACACAGGGATTAAACTTGGCCATGATTTCTGCAGTTTTTCCTGCAACGTTTTAAAAAAATAGAGTTCAAAGTCATAGCAGAAAAAAAAAAATCAAGTTAAAGAGAAAAGAAATAAAACAAAATCCAGCCTTTGGGGTAAAAGGAATTCCCCTATACTTGTCCTTCCCTTCCTGCTAGGAATCTAATAGCAGGATTATTGAATGTGAGGCTTTTTCTTCACAGCAGAGCAGGAGGGCCAGAGGAAAATGGGATGGGAGGAGGGAGGTGGGGGATTTTTGTTTGTTTGCTTGGTTTGGTGGTTTTTTTTTCCAAAACACGTTTTTCCTTTCCTTTGGCATAAGCAACTTCTTCCATCTCTCCCTAAGTCCCTTATTTATTAGACCTGCAGGTGGCCTTTAGACAACCTCATAACAGCGTGGCCTTTTGCTATTCTAAAACATTAATTTCCAGGCATGCTGTGCAGGCAGCCTGCCTTCACGGTGTGCACAATCGTTCATTTCTTCAGTGTCTGAGTTAGGGAGAGGGGCTACTGCTTCCTGACCCTCCTGCCCTCTGCTCTGTCCCCTCCCAGAGCCCTCAGTGTGTGCTGAGGGATGCAGTGCAGCTGGGAGAGATCCCTGTCCCCAAGCACTGCCTTTGGATGAAGACGGCAAATCCCATTTTACAGCTGCCATGAAGAGGACTGGTTTCTCTGTCGTGGATATTGCTCTGAGTTGAACTAGCAAAAGGTTAGCATGGCTAAAGGACTAGAAATCAGAGCACAACACAAACCATGGATAAGGCACCAAATCAGTGCAGCTTTAAAGGTATTTTCTGTACCTTCCACTACTTTTTTCCTGTGGCTGCTGAATCAAACCAAGTAACTGCTAGGTAAGGTGGATATATTTAGCAAAATCTTTGCCACACGTTTGTTTCTCTTCTTGCTTTCCAAGCAACCTGTGGGGCCTGTGGGCAATGTGCCATACTGTCAAAATAGTTTAAGTATTAAGGCATTTCTTTGGGACTTGGTATTTATCTGAAGCTATATGCACTTAATTTCAAAGTGCTGTAAATTTCAGATACTTTTTATTATGTATAAATACTTTCAAATCTGGGACCTGCCTTGCATAAATGTGCAATAACACACTTAGACTTGGCCCCAGAGAGGGGCTGGCTGTGGTTGAGTGGTCTTTTAATGACTTGCTGAGGGGAAATTGAGCACCAGTGCAAGGTGAAGACCCAAGCTAGCTGGGGAGCAGCACTGTGGCTGCCTCCCTGCTGCATGTTTCACTGCATGTTTCACTGCAGCAGCCCTGCTCCATGCCTCTTCTTTATGGGGGACATGTCAAGGAGAGACAGGCTGTGGAAGCAGAAACGGGAGGAGCAACATTCTTCAGCAAAGCAAAATGGTGTTTTCAGGAGGCTCTGTGTTTGATCAGCTTGAAGTCAGGTGCAAGGTGCTCGCGGTGGTCCTCAATCCTTGGTGGTGTTATTTCAAATCCTGTACTTCTGTGAGAAACCAGGTGCATGTAACTCTTTTATTCAGCATCCTCTGCTGCTCATATAGGTGCAGCACAGACACATCTTGAGCTGTTGCATCTTTGCACCTTCCTGTACTCCTTCATGTCTCCTCTGCTTGCCCTCAGTTTTGTCAGTAATAGTAATATGAGGATGATGACAGTCCTGCAAGATTCCCAGTTGTGCACGTGTACCAAAGCTGACCACAATTACCAGCCCCTGCTGCATGATCTCAGGCAGCAGGGTGAGATCACCACCACGAAATCACTGAGCTGCGATACCGTGTGAGTCCAGCTCCAGCATATTCAAGCTGCCCGTGGCTTATTGTCATGTACGTGTGTAATTGCTAACTGGGTCTTCATGTGGTGGTGCCCTGAAAATGAGTTGCTGTCACTTTCTCTTTGATTAGTCTCCTCTCTAATTGAAAAGAAGTCCTCCCTTGAGGGAGGTTTTTCTCGGTGTATTTGGTTAGTGTATATTTTTTTCTTGAATTATGAACTTTCTTCCCTGTATTGATCCTAGGAAAAGGAAATGGGCTGACAAAGATTAAATATTCCCTTTAAACATGAGGTTGACAACATTGAAGTTTAAAAATACAAAAACAAAAAAATCTGAAAGTCAACCTTGTTTCTGGCCTTTTCTTGCAGCTTTTAAGATGTCACTGCCAAGAGAAATGACCACAGTGGTGAATGAAGCTATGGAAAAAACAGAGCTGAAGCTCTTTTTTTCATGTTGCTGTTGTTGTTATTATATCTAGTCCTCTCTTTTGAAAAAGTCAGTCAGGGAAATGAGTGCACTGAAGTTTAGAAATAAACACCTAGACTCATTTTCTCATTAAAGTACTTGAAATGTATAAAGATCACCTTGATAGACATGCTTTGTCGATGAAATGAATCGGTAGAATTTGGCCCGCTTCTTGAGGGGGCTGTTTGCCAGACTTTACCCATATTCTTAGCTCATGCCTTTGCATAATGATATGATCCATGGTAGGCAGGAATAGCTCAGCCTAGTGATGAATAATGGTAGCATTTTGTGGTCAACTGGTCATGACATTCTCACTGGAGCATTTCTCTTTGGGAACTGTGTCTTTGAGTCATGAGACTTGCAGTAATGTCAAGAGTGAGAGCAGAGCAGGAACAGACTGGGTGAGGGAGAAAGGGGACACTTGTTTTACAGGATCCTCTGTGTGTGTGGGGACGGGACAAAAAAAGTCTTGCTTGAAGTACTGGTATCTTTACAATCATCTCTTTGTGGTGCTCCCTCCCCCCCCCAAGTACTTCTGTTTTTAAATCCATGTATGTCTGCAGCCCTGTGAACAAAACTCACTGGAGCCTCAGTGAGGGGAAAACAACCTGTAAGAAAGGAGGTCAGTAGAGAAGGACAGGGAAAACATCAAGCTGGGAAGAATTTATATGTAGCCTAAAATAACCAAACAGAAAAAAGAGCAGATGCTTTTAAACATTCTGGAATTGGGCATGCTACATCAGATTTGGATCCTCCTGGCCACAGGAAGAAGAGGAGTATGTTAAACCTGGGGACCGTGTTTAAATGGGGCCATGATGTAAACACTGTCATGGCAGAATAAGCTACTCCCATTACGCCTCATCTGTGCCTGATGTTTCAAAGTCTTAGGTATTAGGTATCTTTGAAGGTTAAATTTGTAGCAATGAATTATTCATTGCTAAGTAGAAAGCATGTGTGAAAAATGCAGGCTTTCCCACTGCAACTTAAAAAGGCAAAGAAACTCCTGTGGGTACATACTTGTGGTAGCTGCATATAGGAATAGTTTGGACATTATAGTTTTGATTCAGGGTGGGTTTGAAGTACTGTGGTCATGCTGACTAGATGTGTAGGATGCAACTGTTTCGTGTTGCAGCAAAAAATGTGTTTACAGGAAGACGAATAAATGGGAAGTGAGTATCTGTGGTTCAAGGGAGAAAAATTATTAATGTTCCGATGATTTTTGCAAACTGAAGGTCTGGGAAGTTGGTTGTGTGCTAAGAAAACCACAAGTGCTCAGACTTGGTTTAAATTCAGTCTCTCAAAATTTGAATGTGTGAGTAGGAATACAAATGTTGTGGTGACAGAAGAGCTGACACTCTTTCCATCCTTCAGATGTCGTTTAAAGGACACTGTAGATGGCTGAAGAACTAAAAAGCTATACCATTCTTCTATAGAGTAAGATATTAATGAAAATCATCAACAAGAATAGGAAGCTTTATTTACAGTTTTAAATAAAGTGACATTAAGAGAACATGTGGATTGATTTTTAAACTGAAGTAACCTAAAGGAGCTGTGTTATTTTGTGCTATTTTGTTACACAGAAAGGGTAAGCACTGGAACGAACTGCCCAGGGAAGGGGTTGAGGCAGCATCCCTGGAGGTATTCAAAAGATGGGTTGACATAGTGCTTAGTGATGGATTTTTTTTATCAGTTAGGTTGATGGTAGGACTAGGTGATCTCAAAGGTCCCTTCTGACCTAGACAATTCTATGAGACTCTTTCACTTTAAGGCACTGTGACACAGTAGTCTATGACAAGAGAAGTATTTCACACAATCACAATCTAGAAATAGCAAATGTTCCCTTGATAACACCGAAGTCTTTATTGATGCCTTGAAGCAGTCAGTTCAGCTTCTCAGAATAATATCCGTACTGTTGCACAGTAATATTTACATGCACAAAATGAGTAATTGAACACTTAGGATGAATTCAGAATTGCTGTAGTGGGCTTAACTTCTTTGAAGTCAAATGATTTGCCCATGCCTGCGTCACTGCGGAATGCTGTCTTTTCAGCTTTTCAAAGTTAGGTTGCCGCAGTTACCAATGCGACTGCTTTGGAAATGTGTTTCTTAATTGAAGCGTTCCTTTTCTGCTAAGGATGTGGCTTTGATCAATTATTTACTTACTTGGCCTCAACCAGGTCTACAGTTTTCAAAACCTTTCTTTGTTTAGTTTGTACCCAAACTGTGCATCTTTGGTATCAGTTTCTGCAGAAAGTCTGAGGCAGGTGATGGTTGCAATTCCATACAGCTCTGCAAGATGAAAAAATGTGAAAGAAACAGCCATGGTGTCTGAATTTATCTCCTTTTATTATGTGGATGCTCGCTGTGTTAGGATATTCTTATATTCAGCCTTCCAGTACCTGAAGGGGGCCTACAGGAAGGCCGGGGAGAGTCTGTTTACAAAGGCCTGCAGTGACAGAATGGCAATGGCTTTAAGTTGGAGATGAGCAGATTTAGATTGGATATTAGGAACAAGTTCTTTACTGTGGTGGAACACTGGAACAGGTTGCCCAGGGAGGTGGTTGAGGCTCCTTCCCTGGAGATATTCAAGGTGAGGCTCAATGAGGTCCTGGACAACCTGATCCATGCTGACTGTGGGGAAGGTCAGACTAGATGACCTTTGGAGGTCCCTTCCAGCCCAGACCATTCCATGATTCTATCAGCAATGCCTCTGCAGTTATCAAATGTCTCAGCTTTCTTTCAGTGCTTAAGCAGCTGTAAAAGACCTTTTATTACCTTGTATATTCTTTCACCATAAATTTATTGCTTAAGTAAATGACTTCAGTATTAGTTTATAGATGACTCCAAATGGAGAGGTTGTTTTTTTTTTTTTTTGATATTTATTGTGACTAGCAGCCAGGTATGTGCAGGTACGAGTACTTTTGGAGCAAGCAGCAACCTGTACTCTGATATTTGTAGGAGGGGTTACTTCGTAACGCAGTGATCCCCATGCCCTGCTGCAGAAGACCAGCTGGCTGCTGTGTGCTATCAGAGCTGCCCGCCAGCAGGCATGGCTCATTAGGAACCTAGTTGCAGGATATAACATCTTTGCAGTCAATTAACAATGTCGCTTTTTAAAAAGGTCCAGATCCTTCCTGATTCAGCAAAGCACTTCAGTACATCTTCAAAGTTAAATGCTTGATTAAAGTTTTGTATAGTAAAGATGTGAGGTCTTGTGCTTGAGGTTAAACAGGTGAGTGCATTCCCAAATCAGGGCCTGACATGTTACAGTTCTTAAAGGTTTCCAGGAATCTTGAATATCCTGAAATACTGACTTTGCTGCTTTCCAAGACGAGTATAACCTATGTTTGAAAAACAAAACCAGACCACGTTACTGTGAAGCATGCAGGAATGTCTTTTAAAATCCATTTCCTGGTCATCACCGATGCTTGACTAGTCAAAGAAATTCTAGTGGACTTTTTACTTTTATATAACCTTAATGGAAATAAATAAATTAAAAGAAGTTACACAAGACTGGTCTTCTGGAAACAGAGTTTAAAAAGATAATTGGTAAAATAAATTTATTCTTTGTAGAAAGAAGCAATAAGAGTAATTGAGTTGTTATATGCCTCCTGACTAGTATTTCTCGCAGTGCAAGGTAGTATTTTGTAGCTTGCTTTCTGCAGTCAAGTAAAGAAATGAGTATTAGAAGAAACAGAATCCAAGTTTTTGCCTTAGTATTTTGTGTAATAATGTGTGCCACTTTCCCACACGTATTTTCTAGAGTACTAACATCCACTTATGATTCATCAGTAGGACATTACAATTACAGTATTTGTTAGGAAAATGTCTTGCTCCAGTTCAGTGAGTTAACAGCAGAATCAAAACTATTCTCTAATTGATTGTAATTCATTAAATGTAATCACCCTGTTGCTTGTGGGGTCTAAACACCTTACTATGACATCTAAACTTGCCATTTTCTGTAATAGTGTTTCGAATTGTCATAGCTCACAATGTCTTGTACAATGTCTCTTCTTATATGCCTACTGCTAGAGTGCAAAGCTGCAGCTGACTACAGCGAGTACAGACTCAGGCCCCAAATAACCTTTAAACACAATTTGTTTTAAATGATTAATCGGTGAAACATACTATGAAAGTGGACCATTTCTTTTCTGCTCTTGTTTACTTTGTTCTGGTAGAGAAGAAGTTGAAATAAGTTTTCTGGTGTGTGTGATATCTTACTTGTTTGTTTTCAACTATAATTTTCAGTCTGAATTGGACTAAAGTGGTATTTTTGCATTTAATTTATTATTTGGGTCTGAAATTTAAAACCAGCTACCCAAAACAAATATGCTCCCTGTACAACAACTGCCTCAAAGTGCTTGGAATTTGGTCATGGTCTGCAGGGCCAGGGGCAGCACCTCCCATGGAGGCAGTGGGATGCCACCTGTGCCTGTGGGGCTGGCACTGACTGCTTTGGGGTTAATGGGCTCTGGGAGCCCAAATAGTAAGGCAGGAGTTGGGGATTCAGGGGTCTGTCTCCGGTTCTTGCTCTCAGGTTTGCTGTATCTGTTCAGGGTTAAGGCTCTGAGGCATCACAGGTTACCATGTTTTGGAAATGATGGGGAAATTTTGGTTTTAGTTGGTGTAATGCTTGAGTGCCCCAAAGGTACAGGTTCTGGAAGCAACGAAATACAGAGAGCTGGGGCAAACTCTGCTGCAAGACCAAGACCCCCAGATCCATGTCTTCCACAGCCTACCAGAAATCCACATGAAAGTTCAGTGAGAACCAGCCCTTTCTTGCCTCAGATTTCCATATATTTCAGTTGAAGCGTTTTGGATTCAATGATGCAAGCCTTTTCTGATGAAAACATTTGCAGCAAAATGCCCAGCCCCTCCCAGACACAGGGGTGGTGAGCCTGAGCTGGGAGGCTACATCAGAAAACATGCAAACTTTGGAAAAGTATGGACCACATGTGAACTTTGCCACTGATCAAATGTAAATAATCCTGCTCAGACCCTAAAAGATGAGTTGAAGCGGAGCTTTTGGAAAGATTGAACTTGGATCACAGTTTTATGGCTATCTCTAAAATATTTTATGGCTGGTTTATGACACCAAAGTGTAAATTATGGGGCTGTAAAGACCTGCAGCGTGAAGTTTTATCCTTTGCTTATGTGCAAAAACATAAATAGTACCCTTTTATTTTTAGGGAGATACAGAGATATTTTATAAGTACAGCTAAGGAAGCCATGTGTATTAGTAAAATGAGCACTTCACTCAGTATTTTTTAAGTGTGGGTACTTTATTTTTATTAGTTGGTGTTCTGTAATTATTTTCAGTCCATTGATGTAATCAAACTTTTAAAAGAAAGGGGGAATAATTGTCTGTATGTAAATACTACTAGAGTATAAGTAGTGTGTGTGACACTAAAAGAGAAAAGTACATTTTGAAAGCACAAGCCCTTTCTCAGGTCTGAAACAAACCTTATACAGTTTGTGTATAAATATAATGAATTGGTTTATACTATGTGTGTAGGTGTACATAGGTGCCTACGTAAATGCAGTTACATAGATGCACCAATGTCTACAATATTGACTTATTTCTATTAAAATTGCATGGTTGCATTCTCCATTTTTCGAATAGGAATGGTAACTAATGAAAATGTTTAGTCTCCTGTTACATTTTTAAAGTGGATGTAATATTATGTAATTCAAGAAATGTGTTATATTTCAGGGTCAAGGGGATTAAAGATCAATTCCCTTTGGTTGTTACTTCATCAGAATTCATCAGTAGCTTACCCCGGCCTTTATCTCCTGGGTTTTGTATCCAGTACTCCTTCCGATTTTGCTCTATCCCATGTTGAGATGACTCACCATCATTTCCTTCCACTATCTCATGCTGAGTGACCATGGGCAGACAAATTGTTTTCATCTGCTCCTTTTAGTTAAGGTTTTTGTTCCAGTAGACTCAGATAATTTTTTTCACAAGTTATGAAACAGTTATTTTATATCTGTGAACTCCCTGTTATTTTCCTGCCCCCAACCTTGGGACCAGTGTCCTCTCCAGTTGCTGGGAAAAATGCTGGTTTATGCCAATTGGGATGAAATGGAGGTGTTAAGTGTGGTTCTCCTGTTCCCTAAGACAGTAAGGACTGGGATGGGACATGAGTGTCTATAGTGGTGTGAAATACATGTTTTTAGTTCTCTAAATTCATATTATTTGAATTTTTTATAGGTAATATCTTTTTTTCCCTGTTTCTGCTAGGAGATGGGTGACTCTCTACCAGCTCTCAGGGCAAATATTGCTTTATGGTCTTTACCATCAGCCACATTCTCAGTGTCCTGGCAATGTGGTGCCTTGGAAGGACCGTGCAGAACAAACTTCATGCTGCCTCTGCACTTCAGGCTTTCTGCACTGTATAATGTTGTGGCTACCCCTTGGCATTTCCAAGTTGGTTGATGAAGAGTGACTTGGCATCTGGAAAATTTATTGTGATTTTGATGATTTTATGCTTTTTAGGGGGATGAAAATTTATGTGTGGTTCAAATAAATATAAAAGTTACCTTTCCTACTGGTTTGTTAGTCCCTATAATTGGCTAAAGTTTCCATGATTGACAGAGAAATCAGTATTTTTCCTGTGGTGCACTACAGACATGCTGTAAACAGCACAAAGGCAGCAGGCAGCATCAGATAATATTCATTTTTTTGCTGCTGTGCCTAACAAGAAAGGGAGGAGAGATGCTTATTCTGAAGATGTATTCCCTAGGACCTATAATCAGTCTGGCATATCTCTGAATGCACAGAGAAGAGGGATGTTGAAACAATGTTATGTATAGAGGTATACATTTTCCAACTGTAAGAAATATGTGTCTGCAACCTAACTGCTCTCATTTTAGCTGAAATAAACACTTTTGGGAAGAATTTAGCTGAATGGTTATTTTTGGTCTGGCAGAGGGGAAACCATCTGAGTGACTGTCATTACTCTGATGCTGATTACTGGAATTGACCAGCTTAAGGGCAATTTGCTAACTTTGTTTAAAAACAAAACAGGTCTTTCTGGGTCCAGCTGTGATTTAGAAAGGGAGGAGCTCTAGCCCACTTCTTTTTTTTTTTTTTTTTTTTTTTCCCCCCCATGTCTTTTTTCTTTAAAAAAAAAATATTTTTTTTTTTTTTTTTGAAACTTTCCTAGCTGAAAACATTATCTGAACCCCACATGCTGTGAGATTTAGGGAATTAACAGGATGATTCAGATATACAATCCTCACTTTTATTTCCACTCCTGAGAGTTTACTTTAAGCAATAAAATTTCTATCCTGCACTTGGTCAGAAACCAAACTAAACCCTGTTTTCTTTTTCAACTTTCTTTTTTTTTTTTGTCTGGAAGGTAAGACAACTAATAAAGCTAACATTAAGATCTGGCACATGCTCTGGTCCAGTATGATCTCAGGATATGAGCGGTGTGACTGTAGCAGGCGTTTGCAGCACTCCTCCCTCTGAGCTCTTGACTGATGTGTTGTCCGATCACTCATTCCCTTTCCTCTCCCCTGCTCCATATAAAGATGTGTGCCAGCAGGGGTGAAAGGGTGGTTCAAAGTGCTCCTTTTAGAGATATATGTATTTTTTTTATTATTTTTTTTTCCTTAGAGAGTGGGACAGAAGGTGCTGGGAGCACTGCCATGTGTATTGGTGTGCATCTCTGTGAGAAGGCAGACCAAGGGCACTGCCTGAACTTGGCTCCTGGGTAATAGAAAGTTGTGATCTCTCAGCCCTGCTGCTCTCTTGATGCAACTCTGGTTTCCTTTGCCTATATTGGGGGGCGGGGTGAAGGTCACATAAGCTGCAGGGGCTTGCTTTCTGTAGCAGGATTTAAGAGTACTCAGAATGTGCAAAATTCACAAGGTGGGCACAAAGAATTGGTTCATGATGAATTTTTTTCATAGCGTTCCTGCCAAACAAAATATATCCTTTCATTTATGCAGGAAGCTTCATGCCTGTCATTTTTTTCATACATTTCGTACTGTAGTTTCGTTTAAATGCCCACATGCACATGTATTTTCTTGCTTTCTTCCTCTTAAGACTGTTTCCCTTGGTGCTCCTTCTGACAATTTGATTTAAAGATTCCTCTGATATAATCTTTAACATTTTTAAATTTATAGCCTGTTTAGGTTTTCTTCCCACTTGGTTATCCTTCTGCAATACCCAGTAACTTCTTTGTCTGTTCCCTCAGTCCCTCTTCTGCTCTTGAATTGGGAAAAGTCTCTTAGCTTGGTCTTGTATTACCTGGCATTATATCTATGTTCTACCCACATCCCTACCCCCTTGGAACTTTTTTCCCCTCTTTTTTTTTTTTTAATACCTGGCCTTCCTTGCTGAATTCAGGCCATATTGGTTGATCTGTCTGACCTGTCTCTCCTCCCTCTTAGTTCATAGATTCTCTATGGGCTTCTTTCACCTGAGTTCATGTGATTCTTTCAAGCTTCTCTGCTGTTCTGGTTCTATTTCACAGCTGCTTTTCTCACTGTGTCTTCAGTTTGAGGGCAGTCCTAAATCAGAGCAAGTTTACTAAATACCTTGCAGGTTTTTTTTTCCCTTCACTGACACAGTTCTAGGCAATCAGATCCATAGTGGCATTAATAACTGCATTTTAAAGACAAATCTGACCCGAGGGGAGGATCAGAGGGGCTGCCTGCAGTATGTTGCCTTTCACCGCATTCCTGATTCCCATTTTGTTATACCAGATGCTGCCAACATCTTTGTCTCTCAGGCACTTCTGTAGTCCTGTGCCTCTCCTCCCCTTCCTCTAGCTGATGTTTTGCCAGTGTTTCAATCCACATCCAGTTGTGATTTTTATTACACGCAGAGATAGAATCTCTGCCCAATGATTCCTTCTCATTCTCCACCTTCCTTTTGTTTTGTCTTAAATATATTCAAGGAGGAAACAGGAGGAGGGATGGAAAAGGAAGGGTTCGGTCTAGACTTCCAAAGCAATTTCCCTTTCCCTACAGAGCACAGCTCATTTCCTTCCAGAGCAGCGTGGCTGGGAAGTTGCACATTTCTTCTCAGTATTGACTTTCCTGAAATGTGTTGAGTCAAAGCACAGCTATTAGGAGTGGTCCAGAGGATCATAAACACAAGTCTGTGAGTGTTCTTCCCTATTTTGCTGCCACACAGAAGAATAAACAGAGATTAATGTGGAAAGGAGAGGGCGGTCTAGATAAGCAGCCACGGGGTGGAAATGTTGAAAGAAAATAGACAAATATCCATAGACACACCTGCACTTGGGTGTTTCTGCATCGTGGGGCCTCGCAGGGTTTATTTTTGCCATAAATGTCTCAAGGACAGAAAATGGAGCAGTGTAGAGATTGTTGATTTGCCTGAGAGTTAATTACAAGGTTTTGCCTTTGAGGGGGGAAGAAAAAAAAAAAAAGGTGATAGTTTATGTCTGTAACTTTAACTCTTCGTGTGTTGCATTTAGCCAAAGACAGAAGAGATTTTTGTTCACTTTAAAATGCATTTGCGTTTGCTGTTTTGTAATAGTAACCTATTTAATACCGTTGCACGTGCTGCTACCAGGTTTCTGTGCTTGCTTTAAACAAATTTGAAATTAGTAACTTGCTTTCAGTCTGTTTTTAATTTGACTTAAAGAGTAGTGTAGTCATGACTGAGCAACCTTCCTCATGTGAGTTAAAGATCTTCTCTGCTGAAATGGTTCATATGAATTAAACTCAGCTTGATTGAAAAGGAAATGCTTTAAAAAAAAAAACTTTATGAGATCATAATCTGTCAACTCCACGCAGTTTCTTATTTAGTTGCTACTTGTTTGTTTGTTTAATTAGGAGGAAAGATCTAGTGGGTTGAGAGTGTGTGGAGACATGGACAGGAAGATGAGCTGGAATCTGACTGATTTATTTAAGATAATTATTTCATCAATTCGATTTGGCTTTTGCTTAGCAAGACACAGTTAGATGGTCTTTATTGTCCTACCATCAGTAACTGCAGTTTTGTGTCTGAGTAACTGATCAGTATTTCCTAGTCTGGAGAAGCTCATAACTGATTTCTTATGCTAATTGTGAGAAAATGCACGATGACACTTTTGAGGAGTGTTTGTGAACTATTGGGTATATGCAGGAACTTGAGTTAGTTGATTTTTATTTTATTTATTCAATTTTTTTTTTTAAGTGGAGGAGTAGATGAGATAGTTGCCTCCACATTTCATCTCGAAAGTAGAAATTCAGCAAACTTTGGAGGCAGTGAGTCTTTAAAAGATTTCCTGCTTACCAGACCCCTTGTTTTGAATTCCCAACTACAGAAAAATTTTCTGCTATTAGGCACAAGGGAAAACACCACAGTGCTTGCTCCCCTTCAGCTCAATGACATTTTTTCATGTGAAGGAAAACACCTGGCTTTAGAAAAGATTGTGTGTAGTGGTGGGGAGTGGTTCCTACATCCGCCTGATCATCTTACCCTGGATACTGCCAAACTATTGGGGCTTCAAAATTTGGTAACTGCTGCTTGGTATGGGAGGCTAAGGATAAGAAAAAGATGTTATGGTATGTAATATAGAGTAAAGACTCTGTTGTGCAGCTCATGCTGCAAATTACAGGCCCGTTTTGTGAGGGTAGGGAATGCTGCAGCTTATTTGCTTCAGGCAGATTGCAGGTGGCCAGAATGGTACAGGGAAGTACAACTTTTCCATTTGCAGAGCTACCTCTGGAATGCATAGGTGTGTAACTGGTAGATGAGTGTGCTTGAGTTAGGTACAACTTTATTATAATCCATCCAGCTGTGTTGGACTGGTTGGCCTGAGTTTGTGAGCTGTGGCTGGCAGGGAAATCTCTGCTCTGTTCAAGGTAGTTCTGCAGCCCTGGGAAGATGAGACAGAGGTGGAGGTGAAAAAGATGGCTATGTCATTTCTACTGTTATTATCTGCCACTGAGGATATCAATGTGGGCTTTTTTTCTTCCTGAAATCCCTAATTGTAGGTAATTTGCATTTTTTTTTGTTTGTTTTGGTTTGGTTTTTGTTGACCTGTTGCTTGTCTAGTAGGTGCTAAGGCTGTGTTTAGTAGGCCAAGTGAGTGTGAGAGGTTAAGGTGCTGCTTTCTATGAAGAAGAATAGATGCACAACAAAACCAAAGGATTTTAGAAAATGCTACTTTCATAGCTGTGATCATGGTATTATTGGGGATTTTTCATACTCAAAGCGACAACAAGGGATTCTGATCAAGAGGAGAGATGGTAATAGTAGGTAACATTTTTAGGAAGCGCCCAAGTTACCTACTTTTGTTGCCCATCATGTGCTAGGACTCAGAATCTCCAGAGAAAGTAACTCCATCTCAAAATTCTTCTGGTCTTATATTTCTGAAATGAGGACAATAAGCAAAGTGCCTTGAGTTCTAGGGATAAAAAGTGCTATACAAAGGTTGAGTTTCATCACTGTTATTAGTAGTATGGTCATTGATTTATTCTCACCATAGTTTTTACATCAGACATAATTGCTGTTCTTCTGTGGATGGTTTAGGGTGCACACAGGTACAAAAATATCACAATTTCTCTGAAGGTATTGCTTACAGGCAGTCTGTAAAGATTTAAAGTGCTTTGCTTTGTCCTAGTATGTAATGCAGCCTATAGCAGTAAAGTCCTTTCAGATCGATGTATTTCAACAAAATTGTTTAGTATGTTCCCAGTAAATGATCAACAAATGAAAAACACTTGAAAAGGAAACCATTTACTTTCTATTTTTGAACCTGTCTTGTATTTTGCAGAGCAAGATGGAGGAGGCTAGAACAAGTGGAGCATCCACATCTAAAGAACAGTGTGTCTTATGCTTAACTGATGTCAGCAGAAGAAAACAGATAAGAGCAGCTACATTTCTTATTCTCACCGTTGCATCTTGATTACTCTTGCTGTAGCTGACACTTACACAGAAGGTGCATAAGAGTGCATGGCCATCTCTTTGCATGTTTTTTGTGTCTGTGTGAGGAGTGGCAATGTCCAGCTCTTGTCTCTAGACTAGTAATGCCTTTCCTGTCGAGTGTCTCCTTTCCAGTTTCTCAGACTCAAGTAGAATAAAACACATTCACATTTGAAAACTTAACTGTGCTCTTAGCAATCTGGAGATTTGGAAAAAAAATGCTTCTTTAGCAAACAACCCTTGATTGCAATCTCTAATCTCAGCACCGGTTGCTGAGCTCACCTGCCTTCTTTCAGTGCTGCTGCAGAGCTCAGAGTGGCCAGACTCAGGCTGTTAATTGTGACGCTGAGTGGAACTGGAATTATGTATGTAAAAGTTATTTTTGGTTAGCACTTTTTTTCTTTTTTGGTATAAATGTGATGAATAATCACCATCACTAAACTTAGGTGGAAGCAGATGGAATAACACGTTACAGAAAGTGTTTTCAATGTTAAAGAAGTCTTGGGAGTTTCCTAAATGCTTGCAGGATGGATACTTTCTTCCAGAAACTTCAGGAGGTAGACAGCGACTTACTAGGCTGTGTACCCCTTGACTCTTGCCAACTTTACCTAAGCATTTAATAGGTGCTACAGAAATAAGTGTGACCAGAGAACCACAGCGCTTCTCAGGAAGCAGCTTTTTGAGATGTAGCACTGTCCATTTTGCGTTGCCCTGGTAGCATGGCTAAAGCAGCTCCGAGTGAATCCCTCCATCACAAATGAGTAAAATGGGTTGAGGCTGGATTATAAAGGTACCTCTCCCGCCCACATCACTAAATTCTCCTTTCCCTTTGTATCAGAGACATTACCGGATATACATCTGGGAAATTAGCAGAATGTTTGTTTTACTTCTTTTCAAAGTGTTTTCATGGTTTTAGGTGAGTGTTTGACTTATGTTCGTTGGCCCTTGCACAAGAGACTGTGAAAGCTATTTCCTTTTTCCTTAATTAGAGCATGCAGAATATCAGGTTTCTGAGCAGTGGATTTCCTCTCAGGAGATAGGTGAGCATATGTGGTAGAAGTGGTTGTTTTTGTAGACTTGAGAACTTAGTCCTTCTGTGCTTTCCAGATACTTTCTTAAGCCCAACTTGTACTTTTCATACAGATAGAAGTCCAGTCTTTTTTTTTTATTATTTATTTTATTTTTTTCCCCCTTTTCTTCCCCCTCTTTCTTTTTTTTTCTTTTTTTTCTTTTGGAGTTAAATACACAAGTGGAGAGTTAGACGCATCTGAGTGAATTTCTAGGAGGGTGATAATAGGAATGTGGTAGCAAACATGGTGAAGGCAATGGGCCAGCCTAGTTTGTGTGTGTGATTTGACTTGAGTCAGTCTGACTCCACCAGAGCTGAAGCCAGCCCTTTGCTTTTATACTGGTATTTTCATGCACGACTTGTTTGCTGTGCTGGTGAGAAAGGCAAGAAAAAGTTAAAAGGGAGAAACGTTTCCCTCTCTTCACTCGTGTCCTGGTTTTTAAGGTCAGGTATTTTTATAACTGGTGGTTTGTCTGTGTGGGTGGGCAGGTATGAGTCTTGGTCTGCCTTCTCCTTGTGCAATGCCAGGGGGAAGTTCAGGTCGGTGCACTGCTGGGGCCAGCCCACATCCTTCACCCACACAGCCTCGTGAAGCAGTTACACACATCAATCAGGGAAAACCCTCAGCTCTGTGTGCCGTTGGAGCAGGTGTGAGCTCATGGTGACATCAGATGACTGCCGTGTTGTCATGAGGAGGCCACCAGTGCCTGGCACAGGTTCTGTGTACAACAGGTCTACCTCCTGAAATAAGTCATTGCAAAACATGCAGCTCCAACACTCAGACCACTGATACTCATCCTTTTCTCTCGTGGGAGTTCTAGGGAAGAGTGAAGAAAAAAGAATGATTTTGCCAAAACTTTGCAGTACTTTTTCATATGTTGAAATATTGAAGCCTTTCTGATTCAGTGTGTTCACAGACGTGAAAATTACAAGGTAACATAGTTGGGAAAAAATTCCCCTTATATTGCCATGCCAACAGTGTTCATGCTGTTCCATTTCACCTACAGAAAATAAGAGAGGTAGGTGCCTAGATCCGGGAAAAGGAGGCAGCTTAAGCTCTGCTGTGCACAGTTCTTAGGAGTCAGAATTGCTCTTCTATATCTACAAGATACTGTCAGCTTTGATACACTGTTTTGTTTTGTTTGATGATGAAAGGTAATGACTTAGCAACTACATAATTGAATATTGCCATGAGGGTTAGTTTACATGGATAATGAGACTGTGGTCAGCTATGTTGCAAAACGTTTTGTTGGTGTGACTTCTGCAAAATGAAATCAGCGTCTTTCTGCTTTGGGATGTGAATTCACCACCAACCAAATGGTTGAGAAGAATCTTCCTGTAGGGAGAAGTCTTCTCTTCCCCACCCCTTTGTTTTCCTTTTATGCCAATAGACTCTCTTGAAAACAAACTCCTGGACCAGCTGCTTCAGTGTTACGATTTTTGCAAGAAACAGGTCCTTGCTTGTTTCACACTCTGGAGCCGCAGGGGTTGTGGTGACCCTGCTTTTTAAGGTGTAGGAACTGTTTTCCAGGCGCTTGGATAACATTGCATGGAGTGACCAGCAGGCTGAAGCATAGGAGAGATACCTATGCCATGGTCACTGAGGGGTCACAGGATGCTTGTCTATACCAAGGCTGTTTTGGTCTTTATCATACAAATAAGCTTGCTCTCCTAATCAGGTTTTCACCCGATGAGGGTGGAACACACTGGGCTGGTACAGATTGCGGGAAAACTGAAGAAAGGAGAGGAAAGGAAGAAGGAAAGGGAAATTAGTCAGGCTTGATAGTGTTAATGAAAACATATAAAAAAAAAGAAGGAAAGCAATGTTTAGAGAGCAAAGAGTGACCTGACAAATGTGACCCCTGTTTTTCCCAAGGGCTTCTGACTTTGAAACCAAAGCTGGCTTTAATGTTCACCAGGTGCCATCATGGTGTTTTGATTCCCTTTAAGGAAGGGAATGAGTCTTATAGTTTCAGCATCCGCACTTCAGTGAACTTCAGTGACAGGGTGTATTCTTGTTCAGATCATAACCCTTGAGGTTCAAAGGCCATGAGCAGCTCAATAATTAATTCTGTTATTTCCACAGGAGGCAATGAACACAGACCTGTACTTCACACAGGTTTTGCCACAGGAGCCTTTCCAGTCCTGTCCCTGCTTGAACAGGGTCCACCTGAGCATCTCTCAACAGCCAGTGAGAACAACCAGCAAGCTTGCCAGGTATAACACAGAACCAGTACTAGCAGTAAGATTATTCCTCACACTAAAATTATACTTTAAAGTTCATATTTTGTCATCTGAGATTATAGTTCAATTTCTTGGAAGAAATAGGATGCTATTTTGCTCAAGATATATGGCTTTTTGACCCCTGTTGTTATACAAGCAAATTGTTGTTACTTATCATCCTCTTTCTGGCTGCTTCCTCTGCATGGTGCTTCTGATATTACCTAGATTTCTCAGCCCTGCTTGTGACCTGAGTGTCACAGACAGGGTTTAGCTTTTTCAGGTGATTGTCCCAGTGCAGAAGATGGATTTATAGTAATACCGCATGTTGTTAGCCAGAGGCAATGACTGCCTGATCGGTGGGGTCTTTGCTCCCCCAACTCTTACCCCTTTCCTCTGAGAGGCTTATGAAATTCAAGCAGCTCATCTAATCCCCTGGTGCAGAGCCTGTATTGCAGCAGGGAAGAGGGTAAGATAGGCAACCTGTCCTTGACAGACTATTTTTTGTGGGGAGAAGACCTAGAGCTATCCAAGGGCTAGGCCAAGGTCATTGAACTGCTGGTTGCTGGAGTCGTGGTGTGGACAAGGCAGTCTTAGGAGGTCACATCCAACGATGGCTCTGCAATATCTGTGATTCTCTTACCCTCGGTACTGTAGCAAACAGATGCTTTAGGAACAGAAAATAATAGTATCTCTAACACCTCTAGGTGTTCTGCAGGACTGTGTGGGTCCAGGTACGCAAGAGGGTGACCGCTCCTTCTAGTCATCGGTACGAGTCCTCTTGCATTCGATATTTGTTCTATGGTTACCTCCTGCACTCAATTATCTGTTATGCAAACATTTACAAACAGGTCATTCATTTAAAAGTGTAGGACCAGAGCAATTTCAAAAAGAGATTTGGGATGCTGTCATGCACCACAGATCCAAGACAGCTAGTGTTTGCTGACCTGAACATGATGATGTTGTTATTAATAATTGCATTTCATATTGTGGTACAAAAATGCACCTTGTCTTTATCTTTGTGTAGAAGTGTTCAGTTTATACTGTAGTAGTGCTTCTTATTTAAAGTGGAAAATTGCTGCATTAAGTCATATTTGCATCCAGAGGGAGCATTTTATTAATTAGTAAATAATGATATGATGAAATTGAAGCATACTGTCCTTTCTTTTTCAGTCTTACTTTGTGGACTGTGTGCACAAATAGATATTTGTCCCTGTGTTCCTAAAAACTAAGGCAGATGTGTTGCAGTGTATTTTAATTTCAGTGTCGATGACAGCTTAAAAAGGAAATGCTGTCCAAAGACAAAGAACATAACAATAAGAATGTACTTTTATGAGTTTAAAATACAACATTAGAAGCATATCCCTATAAACCAGTCCCAATATTAACATGCAGATACATAAGTATACAATAAGATCTTGTTAACATTAAAATATGTTTGGAAATTTTCTTGAAAATTTCCAACCCAGGTGCAAAATTTAGGTACTTGTTCTTTTTACTTCATGTTAGGATAAAACACTTGCAGTTGGTGAGTGCGATTTTGCGATGCTACAAGCATTGCTATGGGTTTTTTATGGGCCAATTATTATCACTAGGGAGATTGAAGTGTATTGAAAACCAGAAAATCTCAACGAGCCTTTTAAGTGAATCGTTGAAGTCCTCTAAGATGCTTTTAGAATAAAGGCATCTGGATGCATTTGCATATGTGGGGAAACCTGAGTGTATATGTTCATTGCTGGGCCCTTGTCTAATTTCATGTAACACTACTGTGACCTAAGGCTGTGCTACTGTAAAGTGTGTGTTGACTTGGGCAGTGCCTTCCAAATCAATTCAGAGCCCTTATTAGTATAAGAGCACTTCTGCTGGAGAATGTGGGCCTTCTTCAGTTGCACTGAATGATTTTTAAGGGTGCTTCAATATTGGGGACTGGATAATAGAGCCTGGAGGAGAATGCTTCAAAGTTATTTTGAATGGATAGGAATAACCTGTCCATCTTGCAAATAATACTGACATGATGTTTTTGTATTTCAGTTGTTTTTCATGTAGTTGAAAACAGTATTTTTGTATTTCTGAAGTCTTCTCTAGTTTGTAGACAGCAACAAATTCTGGAAAGTTCATGAGCAGCTGCAAAATTAACCCTACAGTAGTAATTCAAGAGGAAGCTGCCTCAATATTCACAGCTGAAAGGTTCTGCTGCATTCCCAAATCTAACTTTCAGCTTCACTTCCCTGTAGTATAATTCTGATTATATTGTGTAATGAACAACATCTGATACAAGCTTTACTACTTTTCTTTCCTTTTGCACAGAGAAAAAAAATTGCTGTTATGGTAGCAGGAAAAAAAAAAATAATCTGAAATGTTTCCACTAAGGCACAGATAGAAAATATAGAAGACAGAAAACAATTTTCGTCATTTGTACTGAGAAAATATCAAGTAATTCAGATATACACACGGGTAAAAATCCATCTGAAACATCAGCTGTGCTTCTAGTTTTCAGTCGTACCAGTTACTGGTGATGAATCTCACTGCTTGCATGAGTGAACAGAGGAACACTTACACTGAGATGTCCTGAAGTTAGTGTTCTGGATGTATTTTGCCTGGTTGGTTGTTTTTAATATTTATTTTGCTTCTCTTGCAAATCAGCCTACAAGATTATGAAGACTTAAGTAAACCAATGAGTTCAAAATATTACGCCCATATTTTTCTACATAATTTTTTTCAGGTAGTAAAGTGGATATGAATTGCCAGTGAGTGCTATAGTCGGTCAAATTTGCATCACCAATTATTTTGTCTTTGAGATACTTTGAATTTCACATATATTTTGTACATATATATTTGAAGAGGTCTGTGGCGGTTTTATGTGCACATATCTGATATGAAAACTTTGTTTACAAACAGTAGCTCTTTCTCTTGCTGTCCAGCTATCCACAAATAAAAAGCAAAATGGGAGAGAGTGCTAATCATTATTATTTATCAGATTCAGCATGTTTACTGCATGTGCCTATTTGTTTACATTAGCTATTCACTGCTAGTGACAACCTGCTCCCTGAGCAGTAATTCCACCTACAGTCTTCAGTATGAAGAAGAAGATGCTGGGTTAGATGTAATAAAACTTCAGAATCTGGAACAGTTGTTCGCTTTAGTGGCTGCTTCCTCTGAAAATGCCTTTAAGATTAGTGGGATGTCAAGACCCATGGAAGTGCAAATGCATTTCATCACCCTGGGCACAAGAAAAGACAGGCATGGTACTGCAATGGTTACAGCAGAGAGGGATGATGTGGGAGATACAAAGGGCTTGGGGAGATATCCATGCCACAATTGCTGCATTCCAGGTGCAGCAGCTTAAAAAAAGTAAATATGAAACTCCTTTGGATCATTCCTTAAAAAAATTAAGATGGTGGTGCTGAAAGCCAGAGTAATTTTGGGGTTTTCATTTTTTATTTTTTTTTAAACTTGGCTGTTAATATTTCAGTTCCTAAAGGAGGGAGAGAGGAATGTTGGATAGTTAAATGCCGGCATATCTTTGCCTAGAGAGTGCTGATGGGTGTAGATGTAATAATGTAGCATACCATATGAAGAAGAAGTAAAGTAGGTGGGTACATCTGCTGACAATCTTTCTTTTTAATTTGGAGCCACCTGAAGGCAGTAAGTAGCTGAATAATAACCCGATCCCCATATGGCTTCTGTTCTTTCAGGGTAATAGTATGTGCAGGGAGCGGGGCGGGGGGGAAAGAGTCTACTTTTAGCTCTGGCTTCTGTTTGCCTCTTTGTGAGCCTGAGAACGTTTCCTGCCTGCTCGGTGATGGGAAATGTAACCAAAACAGACGTTGGTGAGTGACATTTCTCATGGCTGGCTTTCTGTTGGGTTTTCTGTATCACCTTAGAGACATTGCAGCATGCGTGAAGAGGGGAAGGAGGCCAGATCTTTAGCATGATTTGCATGCTGGCTGTAATATTCTGCCTTGTTATCTTCTCAGCATATGTTGCATTGTATCTAAAATATTTTTTCCAATTATGATTCCTTACAGTCCATTATTGCAAACAGCAGGCAAATATTGTACTTAAAAATACATGCATTTTTGCGAGTGGTCCATTTTGAAATAAGGAGTTTTGCTTTAGTCTAGAATTTATACATAGACTCTCTACTTATAGATTCCTTATTTTTGTTTCTATATCCCCCCATACGTTCCTTCCTGTTTGTGTTCTCTTGTTTCCTCTCTAAATTATAGATATGTGGGAACAGCCATTTTCATTGAAAAGAGTTTAACTTTTTGGGGATAGTCTATGGCCATTTTAAGAAAGGTCAGCAGTTCACAAGGGTGTTGCCTAACATGAGATTATATGACATGTGGCTTCAGGAAAAACATAACAAAATCAGCAGTCCTCAGCACCCTGCAATCTTTAGATGGATAGTACTAGGAAGAAATACTCATCCTGCTTGTTTTTCTAAGAAGAATTTTTTCTTTTTCTTTTTAAGAATCTATGCCAGATTATAGACCTTGCCCTGGCTCTGTCAAAATAAGTTTTGTGATTCAAATTCACTCATCTTGTGAAGGGCAAGGTGAGAAAAGGAGGATGAGTGAGTGCAGAAAGGGACAACAGAGAGAGAATTCATACTGTGGTTGTGTTTAGTATTGGTGGTGTTTAGTATTGGTGCTACACTAAACCATTATAAGCACAAGTTAGGACTGCCAATTGGGAAGCAGTATCAATACTGGCATCTTTACTAGTATCTGTTGCCCTGTTGAGTTGGTTGCTTTAATGAGAGAATGTGAAGATTATTGAGGAATAATTTGGGAAGGAGACAGGCAAGTCATCTCCTTTTTTGGCCTATGCAAACAGATACGCATGTGCTTCTTGGAGATGGGAATTCAAAGGCCCGCAGGCGCAAAACAGTTACAGTTGGATTTCTGTGAGAAATTGTACTGTTATTTTTTCTACTTGGAAAAATGTGAAATCCTGAAACGTACTTCACTGCCTATTTTTCATTCCTTTTGCTTATCTCTAGAAAATAAAGTCTAGGTTAACTCTTTGTTGACTTTCTGTAGTTTCTGCCTCTGGCTTGCTGAGTCTCCTGGTTCAGCAGTGCGTGAGAGACAATTGTGCAGCAAAACTCCATCTTCTCCTCATCTGGGTGTCATCAGGGAAAATGTATACTGTGGGTGAAGGTTTTCCAGAAACCACAATCCCAACATGAAAGCAGCTGTGAACTCCATCCTCTGGACACTGCCTTAGGACGCCTTAATAATTAATATTCCTTGTCTACAGTGGGATTTCAGGCCCTACAGAAGTCCATTACCTGTCCCTACACAGGCATGAACAACAGCTCGGAAGTTTCTATCATGTTGTGAGTGCTAAGGTGTTTAAGTTGCATGTATTGAATATATGCTTATCTGGCCATAATCACTTTTAAAAGATGACATAGGCTTGATTTCATGCATTCAGTGCCTTTGTATTCCTCCATACGTTGCTTTCAGGGTCAGTTTTGCTGTTAATACTTTATCTTTTGGGAGTGCTGGATAAAGAATCCATTGGATATGACAAATGCTTTCTTTTCTACATATTGTCTAGTTGAATGCTTCTCACAGAGCAGTATGATCATAGAATCATAGAATTGTATAGGTTGGAAAGGACCTTTGAGATCATCTAGTCCAGCCATCAACCTAGCTCTGATAAAAAGACAACCCGTCAATAAACCAGTTCACTAAGCACTATGTCAACCTGTCTTTTAAATACCTCCAGGGATGGTGCCTCATCCATTTCCCTGAGCAATTCCAATCCTTAATCACCGTTTCTGTGTAAAATTTTTTCCTGATATTCAGTCTGAACATCCCCTGGTGCAACTTGAGGCTGTTTCCTCTCATCTTATTGCCTATGACTTGGGAGAAGAGACTGACGCCCGCCTCTCTATAACCTCCTTTCAGGTAGTTATAGAGAGTGATCTGGTCTCCCCTCAGCCTTCTCCAGGCTGAGCAACCCCAGTTCCCTTAGCCTTTCCTCATAAGACTTACTCTCCAGAACCTTCACCAGCTTCATTACTGGTGAGGGGTCTGGAGTGAATTGAAGCTGAGACATGGTTTGTTTCACTTAGGTAGGAAAAGGTGGGAAATTCTAGTTAGGAAATAATACTGTGATGTTATTTCCGTTTTTGAGACAGATCTGATACCTGTATTAAGTCAGAAAGGTTGGTGGACAGAAGGATTTAGTCTGTGCTAAGAAATTAAATGTGCCTGGGAGTATCCTCTGGCACTGAGGTTATGGACAACCCATCTCCATGTAATAGAACTCTTACTCTCCAAAAGGTGGTGGTCACACCCAAACTGCCTTATAGGATTTATCCCTGGGCTGTGTTTTTCTTCTGTGGTGCTGGGGAGAGTGCTGGCAAGCCTGTGCCAAACTGATGCCAAGGACTAGTCTAATAATTGAACTGCTGAGACAATTAAAGTCTACTGTCTGGGATTGCTTCTTGGCACTGTTTAATTTACTGGTGTAGAAGTGGCCAACGAGGAATGGCTGTTTATCTCCAGTTATCCCGTTTGTTGAGCATCGGCACTGCAATTGTTGCGTTTCATGCATTTGGGAACTCATTTTGTCTTAGCACTGCTGAAGACTTGGTTATGGTTTTGCATTAAAATGACATCCATGGTACTTCTGCATGTCTCTTGGAGGGGGAAAAGAAAAAAAAAGAAAAAAGAAAGAAGCCTTAAGCAAGTGTAACACTGGCCACTGAACATGAGGCCGGTAATGATGGGAGCGAAAGAGCTTGCCATTTCCCTGAGGTATATTTTTGCCCTTCCTTTACTAATTCAGGGGATGATAATGACTTTCTTAACCGTAATATATAGTGTCTTTCTGCCGTGGGCTTCAAGTGCATGCCTGGTGTGTGTGTGTGTGTGTATACGTGCACAAACACATACATACATGCATCGCCCATGTCTAGAGGAGATGTGTAGTAGCTGTGCACGATGTTAGGGTGGTTGGTTTTAAGTGATAGTGACAGGTCACGTGAATGTTGGAGCTCAGACCCAGCAGGAGGCGGTGCATATGCATCTTCAGCATTAACACAATCAACATCCGCTCAACAGAAGGGTGGCTGGGCCTTTCCTTAGGAAACATATGCCAAAACTATTATCGGAGGCTACGTCATGGCCTGCGGCAAACCGGACAGGATGTTAATGAGGAGGGAATTGTGGAAGAAGGAATCTGAGTGCATCCCATATTATCAGAACAGAATGCTGAATAAACAGATTATTTCCATTGCTGCGCCTTGTCAGCAGTCTTGGCATTTTGATCTTTATCAGGTTTATGCTGATAAAGGTTTATTTTTCGCTACTTAGTTGATACAGGTTTGGGGGTATTTTAAGTGTAATAAATAAATGAACAAATAAATGCAAACATCTGGGAGGCTATAAAAGACACTGTGGACCCAGGACAGCTCATTATTTCTCCTTGACGAAGAAATCTCTGGTGCATCCTGTGATGTCTGTGACAGTGTGTAAGGAGACACTCCACTATGTTAAAGCCAGAGTCATAATTCTGTCTTCTCTGCTGCAATAATGAGACTTTTCAAACTACTGAACTCAGCAGGAGTTGTAGGTGTGAAGAAAATGGTTTGTGTTTTGCAACTAGTTACAGCAGGTGGAGACCAGGGAGTTCAAACTGGATATTTTTTCACTTGAGGACTTAAACTTAAAAATTATGTTGATGGTTTCAGTAGTCTGGCACTAATGTAATTTCATATTTGGTAATTTTCTTCTGTAGTCCTTGATTGGAGGTTCAGTATTTTATTGCTTACTTTACACGTCATTGTTTTTAGCTTTATCTTTTTCTTTCTGTCCCTTTCCTTCTCCATGAGTAGCAAGAGTGAGATAGAAAACTTAAGGGAATACAGCTGTCCATTTAAAGTTGTGGAATTGGTGTGTTTTAGAAAGCAACATACGAGAAAAAAATTAACCCTAGAATTTTTTCCAGGACGCTAGCTGTTAAGAGGTTGTGTTTTTAAGCACTGAACAGAAGTTCAACATAAACATTATCATGTCCCTTGAAAAGTTAGGTCCGTTCTCTGTTTATTCATAAAATTAATTAAATCTGGCCAATGTCACAGTGAGTTCATCTTATCATTAATTTTCAGCTCCCTTGTCTTCACCAGACAATGTATTTGTTCCTACATTTTAGCTAACATGCAGTAACTACCATGAGGTAAGCTGTAGCTGTAATAAGAGTTATCAGGATGACGTGGCTCTTGGTTTCTTGGCAAAGTATTCACAAAGTCCCTTGTCTTTGTTACAGTTCTACCAAATGTCAGCTAATATGTGCTAAGAATAGCTTTTGCTTCCCCACGGGAATGACCTCAGCCCTGTCCTGGAGCTTCCCTGTCTCGGGGTGCAGAGATGGCTTGTGTGCTGAAGCCATTCCAGCCTTGGCCCCCTGAGGTACAAATCCATGCCCAAGTCTGCTAGAAATTAGATGTTTGGTGTTGCAAACCCCATCTAACAGCCCTCGATTGGCAGTCACTGTCGCTTATTATCAATCTGACCTTGATTTGAGGAACCAGCTGTTGGTAAAGGGCCATCTATAACATTTGTTGTTTGTTGTTAAACTTTCCTTAGCGGGGAAAATGCTTCTAAATATCAGGTACTTAAGAAAGGGAGAAGTTGGATCTGATCTGTTTGTTTGTGTACCGCATTGTCATTCCAGGTGACCTAGTTCAGGATTGTGATGAGATCTGAAGAGCAGAGTATTGAAAATGTTGTTTGTGAGAGCCTGTGTGCCAGAACAATATGGGGTAAAATCATCTTAATGAGATGCTAGATCATCTGCAGAATGCATCTCTCGGTAAATGCAGTGGATTTATTTTCCTTAAGAGGAACACAATGAACATCTCACAGGAATGCACTTTCATAAGGCTGAAAGAAAATAAGTAGGGGTTTTGGTTCTTTTAAAGCTCAAGCAGAAGCAATTTTCTGAAGTTCCTCACAGTTGCAGCCATCGTGATTAAATAGTGGCTATTGCCAGCCTGCTCTAGATTCACACGTAGTGATGGGATGTAGAAGAAAAATCTGTCACACTCCAGAAATTAGATAGCTGTTCTTAGTTTGTTTGGCAAAACAAGCATGGAGATGTTATTTTATCGTTGTAAACCAAGACCAGAACCTGAGAGTCCAAAATAGTACTGTAGCTTCCAGCTAAAAATCATGGCCTGTCAGGTGGTATCACATCCATTCCCTTTTCAGCTTTATTTGACCCAAGAGGAAATTCATCGAAATGCTTGCTAACCTTTACTGAACAAGAGGAGCGACTTAATAAACATGATTTTTCCCTGGGGAGTTTTACTGCCTGGCCTAGGTTTAGGCAAGGTTTCCCCCTTGACATTTTTCTACCCATGCTCTGTGTCTTCTAGGGAACACAGCAGTAGCTCTCAAGGAGACAAGTTACATTGGTGTTCCCCTGGAAGAAGTATAATATTTGTTGACCAAAGTCTTAGCAAAAAATTTACACTACATATATTTTACTCTTCTGAATTTGCAAGGGGGGGGTCTTGTAAACCTTGTGAGTTTTTATTATTTCTTTATATATATACCTTCTTTATAGAGAAAAGGTAGTTACGGACAATGGCTAGGAAGCAGAATGTATTTTGATTTTTCCCTAGTGTTCCCTGCTAGTAAACTTGTACTGATGGCAGGTCATAAAAGACAAATGAGTAAAAATTATTTACAGAAAGGAAGTTGCTTTACTATATGTTTTCCCATCTTGATTCTGGTTGATGACATCTAATTAATTGGTTAACTTCAGTGAATAAAACTCATAATAACCTGTTTCTGTTATTCAAGATATAAAATAAAAAAAAAGAAGAAGAAAACAAAGCCAAAACATGCAGGTTGTCTCACTTTTCTGTCTTGCTCAAAGTGAAATCCATATTGCTCAAATGGAATACATGCAAGACTATTGATTTTTCTCTTCTTGGTCTACATCCATCAACCAGAATGCGTTCCATGTTGAAATAATAAATATGCCTTTCTCACCCAGAGAATGGCATTGCATTCCTTTTCACTTCCAGATATTAATTATTCATGCTTGTTTGTTTGCTACATCAGAACTAAAGAACACGTTGGCATTCCTTTGCAATTCATGTGCCACCAAAAAGGTGCTCTCCTTGATAGAACTGTCCCACTACTGCCTGAGTTGACGTGAATGAAAATCTCACTCCATACTAGAAATGCAATGGATAGCTTATTTGATAGACTTGCAAGCTATAAATAAATAATACAGCTGCATCAATAAGAGGTGAAAATTCAGCCATAATTTCAAAGATGTATTGTCTAGGTGTTTGGTAACATTTCTCTTGCTTTTAAAGCCAGTGTTTTGAGACACATACATATATGTATATACGTGTACATGTGTCTAACAAAATAATTCTTTTTGATTGGTCGTGTAACTAGCTCTGTACAGAAAACAATGGTAATGAACACAAAGCCATTATTTCTTAAATCTTTTTGGCTCAGTTTTGCACTATACCCAGACTTAGCTCCGTTCTGTGTTCTTATGCGTACACCGTGTTATTTTGCTCATTACTGCTTAACTGTCATGCAAGCACTACCCATCCTTGTACCATTATTGGACAGGAAATTTATGGAACACAGGTCACTGTTATCCAAATAAGCTCATTGTTGTGATTTTAATACAGGAAGATGAAATATGTTTAATATGTAGTATTTTAGTATTTTTTCAATGATTCCTTTGGCTTTCAAAGGGCGTAGTTCACTCTTTCGGGTCAAGTAAGTTAATTAATTCTTACTAGTTCATACTTGATTTTTAAAAGAGTTACAAAACTGTGGAAAGGGTTTTGTTGGTTTTCTTGACAACTTTTGCTTTAACTTCAAATGTAGGATTGAAGGGTTGGGTTCGTTTTCCTATTATTCTCTCCTGATGGGATTGCTTTAGAGACAATGGGAGCATTGCAGCTTAAGGTAACACAGTGTGGGGTAATGCCTTATTGCTTTAACTTCATTATAAATAAAACTGGGGATACTAGCTGATCATTTGTATAAACAGTAAATATCCTTCTCCATAGGTTTTTATAGCCAATGACTTGAAGTTGATAACAGAAAAAACTTTCAGCTATCGACTTCTGACTAAGCATTTTAGAATTCTGGTTTGAACCACCTAGCAGGTATCCTCTTAATTTGGCTAAGACTCCTTTCCCACCATGCTGTATTTTGAGCAGCTTAAGATTCATCAAATTATAAAAGACTTTTAGCATATATGCTAACAGCTCACTTTTAAATCGTAGTCCTGGCAAAGCCTGTGGCCCTCTTCCACAGTGATGTGTGTAGAAGTAAGGGAAGACTTTTAATTCTGTCCTTACATGCTCAGTTTGGCATTGGCACATCAACCTGTCTTTTTTTATGATCCATCCAATGAGTAATTTCATCCCCCATGTGTCAACCAAAAGAAGAACCGAATCTGGTTTTTTAGAGCTGCATTTGTAAGTGGAAAGTCATAAAACTGAGGTTTATGCAGATGACTTACCACTGGAAACTGAGGCTCAAATCAAAACTTTTTTTTTTTTGCTTGCAAAAGATAGTGTTCAAAAATTTTCCTGGAAAATTCTTCTGCACTTATTGTGTCTTGGTAACTGTACCAATCACTATGTGCAGTGAATTGCCATTAATTATACATACCTAGGATATGCATTAGATTTATTGTGGAAGACCATAGTACTAAACATACTATACATACACAGTCTTACCAAAATTCCCATAGTAATAATATATTCTTCAGTATTTTGTGGCAAATTTACATTGGTACAAAATATGGCTACTTCAACCTGGAATACAGATCTTACAGTGGATATTTCTGTCTCCCTTCCTGTTCCTTTCAATGAGGGGTCTGTAATTGTGTGGGGATACAAAACAGACATTAGGAGAAAAAAAATTAAGCAGGAGATGACACTGTTTTTTACCAAGGGCTGATTATGTTTCTGAGAGCTGGATTTTGGCAGTAAAATACTTGAAGCCTCAAGAGAAGTTTCTTAGCTGTTATTGATTTATAATATTTGATACATGGAAAAGAAGGAATCCCTCTTGGTACATAAAAATATAAGGTACATTTAGATATGAAAATCAGGATGTTTTGATCAATACCAAATGCAAATGCGTTGTTATTGAATAGCAGTAATAACCAACAAAACGAGATCAAGAGCTGCTGAAGTCAAAATCCATCTCTTTTTTTCCCCCCCAAGAACACTACTTGAATGTACTTGCTGTTCACAGAGCATTACTGACATGATTTTTGTTAACAGTGAAAATCACATCCTGCCCTGGTCCTAGAAGACCATCTTTTTAATTGCCATTTCCTCTTTTTTATAATAGTCAGTTTTTTAATAATTCCCCCCCCCTTTTTTTTAATAGCCGTTTCCCTTCATTCCTGAAGTACGAAGGGATTCTCAGGTGACATATGACAATAGAAAAGTTCTGATTTCTAGGGCAGAAGCATTCTTTTACACACAGATAACCTATTAAACTGAGTGATTAAGCGACTTTGTCCAGTTAAATTGCTTTTGGCTTTTCCGTCATGCTGAGTTAATTAGTTAATATTTGGAAAGAAAAGAAATAAGATACAAATGTAGCAAGTAAATAAAAGACTGCTGGGACTGGAGGACGTTCCAGAAATTGCGAAGTGGAAACCCTTAAGGATTTTCCATTAAACAATGTTCTTTAAATCATATAGGAGCAAACCCAAAGGATATACAAGTCAATGATAAACCACATGGATACTCACATGCCTGAGTTACTGTCCTGGCCCTGGAGGTGATCCAGTTATTTGAGCTGAACCCAAGGACCAAGTATTTTTAATTGGCTGGTCATTACTCTGAGAAAATGCAGGATACATATGTGTATAAGTGTCACAGTAAGAGAAAATAATAGAGTAAACATATATAATATTATTAAGCCTTCAGAAAAGTTTTGCATTCCTTCCCGTTCCCTTCTCTATAACCAGAATACATGTTTGTTGTTTCTATAAACAATTTTCAACTGTTCATATTTGCAAATTATAAAAAAAAAAAAGGTGAGAAATAAGTGCTTACAAGATTCCTTTCTTGGTCACGCTTACTAGTCATTTGCAGACACTCAGTCCTGCAATGACCTTAGTGGACAGCTGAAAGGTCAGAGACTAAATTTTCAAAAGCATGGTGTTGGATAACAGGTATGAAAATTAAAGTCGATGGAATTGAGTAGCTTTAGAAATGAGATTTGATGTTCTTTTGCCAGGTTCATCTTTAATCTTTCAACAAGGCTGAAACCTTGGGTATAGTAGTTTAGTACGCCTGTGACTTGGTTTTAGATAGAGCTATTTAATTTTATCAGCCTGTCCTGGTGAACTTTGTAGTTTTTGGCTTCACAAAGCATGATGATCTGCTGGAGAATGACTGTTCTGTAAATGAAAAGGCAAATGTGGCTGCAGTTCTGCTGCTTGTCTGCCCAGTCTCCCTTAAATCTTCAGTCCTGTGGGTAACACATTATCGGACAGATTCCAGTTTCCTGTTTATATAGGGTCTGGCTTTGATGCGAGTACAACAGATTAAGAAGCAGAAGCAGAGTTCCTGTTTTAGTAATTTCTCATTAAGATGTATATAAGTCCAATGACACTGTGCTGACAATTACTTAAAACATCAGACCGGCGAGCACATATTTTTCCATCAGCACCAAAGATTTAAAGGCGTACCACCTCAGCAGCAGCCCCAATGCTTCTGCTTTGATCAAAGCTACAGATTAGAAAGAAATTCTACATGTTGTTTCACACATCTTTGGAGCTAAGGAAGAGCGTTCTGAAAAGGCTGATTTCACTATACAGGATAATTTAAGTAAATATTTCCTACATTGAATTAAATCCCACGGTTTTTGTCTGCAGTTCTTTTATCATCCGGAGTGATCTGGAAACTGTCGATACGCTTTTCTGGTAATTTGTTAGTTGCATTTTATGTTAAAAAGTCATGCAGTTTCAGTGTCTTTAGCAAAGTTTCTTGCCATTATCTCTTACTGGGACTTTTTCTAGTAAATTATAGTTCTCCTCAATACTAGAGCTCCTCTCAGGGTTGGGACACAGTAACCTGTTGCCCTGGCTCTTGCCATTGTGCTAACGATTTGTTTGGCGGCCCAAAATTTTTTATTTGATGTGGAATTCTGTTATTCTTTATGCAAACTAATGTTCTTCCAATGTGTTGCCTGTCACAGCAGTACACCTCCACCACAGTGGTCTCCAAACCACATATTCTTCTTGCTCTAAGACAGGCAATAGAAAGCCACTTATTTTATGTCAAAAATAATATTGAAAAAAGCATTTGAATATAATTCTTTATGTTTGTAAACAGACTTAAGTGCTAAATGTTAAGCCTATTGCCACGAAAGAAGTTTAGGAATTCAGAATAAACTCTACATGGACAAACTCTGTAAGAAGATGAACTCCACATAAAGTCCCAGCCACTTGCAATTTAATGCATGGAGGCCAGGACACTTTTTCCCCTCAGTCTGCAGCTTCTTTTGGAAAAATATTTGCAATGACTCTGCTCTACATTACCTTTTCCTGAGTTAAATTTCCAAGTTGATTAGTAATAATGACGTGTATATTCATCCCAGGTGACCCTGGAAACCCACCTCAGTTCTTTTCCCCAGCAGCAAAGGCTATAAAAAATCAGAGCAATGCAAGGTGCTTAGGATCCTCTTTTCAAGCGATGTTTTGTGTAAGCAAGTTTGCTAGTCTTATAGTTTAATTGGTATGTGAACTTAACACACCAGTTTCTCTTTATGAGTTATTGATGTGTTACAAACCCATTTTATTTTCTATTTGCCTTCTTTGAGAGTTTCATCAAGAAATGATAAATACGCCTGTGCGTATGAGTTCCATTATAGGCAGTATAATTCCAGTAACAGTATTTATGATAACTGTAGCATGATTCCAATAACAGAAAGCTTATACTTACAGCTATTTGAATAATCACTTCACTGCCTATTTACATTTGAAGTATAGAACTGGCTAGATTTAATTTCTACTCTGGTGTTTATCCTGCTACTGACTTTTTGTTCCTTTCTGCTACTTATGGTTGTGTAATTGACATTTACTTAATGATACAGAATGTTTAGAAAATAGAAAAAGCATCATCTACTATAAAAGCACACCCATCAGGAAAGGGTTAGTTGTCAAATGTTAAAACTAAATAAGATCCAGTTGGGCATAATTAAGCCTGGACTCACACTTAATAAGGTGCATACGTGTATATTTGAAATGCTGATTTCAGAGGTGGAATGGGTTATTCTTATGTACATTTTGAAGCTATTAGCTCTTGAAAAAAAGAACTTAAAATGAAGGTAGTTTATTTAGCTCAGCTCTGTTATCTTTACTGAAATGCTGTGAGACTTCTTTCCTGGAAACATCTTTCTCCCCTCCTATCCCAGTTAGGGCAATTTAGCTTTCTTTAGAAAGGAACAACAACATATTTTTTAGTGATTTTTTTTTTTTTTAAATCACACTTACTGCATGAATTTTTGGAACATTAGACCTTGAATAGGGTTTGTTGTAGGTATGTGATGTGAAAGCAGAGTTTGCTGTATTAAATTCAGTTAAAATGTTATGTCCTTTTTTATAATCTCCCTACTAATAGACTATTCACTATGTCTAAGGAATCTCTGTGAAAATGTCAGATTATTGAGGTGTTCATGTGTTATCAATCAATAGGCCTGAGAAAACAATATCTTGGTAAGTATAGTTCCTAAATTTATTGTTGCTAGCATACCAGGATGTTGATTTTACACTTCTTTGGATGTCACATTACTAAACCAACATGTAGAGAACTTGCAAGGTGACTGAAGAAAGTTTCTCAAGACAAATCCTTATATTTTCTGTGCATTGCAGAAGTATACTCATGGGGATAAATTCCTTAGGGGAGCTTTAAACTGTATAAGGGAGCCTAATAGGATTTAAAAGCTGTAAAGTTGGCTAGCACAGTTTATAGCCTACTTGGATGGGCATGGTCTATATTTTTCCAGGCCAAGGTCAGTGGTATAAATGGTGCTGTAAAAACTGCTTGTGAATAACTGCAAAAGATACCTGCTGACTGAGGCAAGACACTTTCAACAAACATTTGTGTTTGTAAAGTAAATTTTTAGAGCAGGGGCAGAAAAGCGGAAGTCTTTTGCCAGAGTTAGACCATAGCTCTTAAATTTAAGTTTGTGGTGCCTCTTTTCCACCCTTTTCTTAAATTGTTTTCTCATGACATCACTTTTTTTGATATTTTTTTTTCCTGTCTGAGAACTATAGCTGGTGATGAAAAGAGGACGTTTGCTTTCCTGAATGGTTTGGGCTAACGACTCTGGGTGCAAAATGGAACTTCTTTTTCTGAAGTGAATTGTACAAAAATTTCTACTTGGAGCCACTTATTTCTGTAGTCACGAGGCCACTTTAACACACATCATGAGACCACTTAACACAGTCTGCAACCAACTGCTTTTGCAAGGAATGGAAATGCCACGAGTCAATTATTGAGACGTGTAAGTGACATATTGAGACAAGACCATACCCGCGTTCCATAAATGTAATGAGGTGAGGCCTCGCATTTTCAAATCCTGTGGCTACCTTCCTTAATTACCTGTTGTCTATCTTCTGCAAGACGAGACGTGGGGTTTGTCTGGTCCTCATGGGATGCCTGCAGGCAACTGCTGGAAGCAGGTATTGCCTGCACGTTGCTGCCAGTGTTTAGAAATTGTACTGCCACTTGGGACTGGGTAAACTGGGTCTCCAATTACGGATCTGAATGCCGCAGCCATTTAACCCTGCTTCTGAGGTCCTCTCTATCCTCTTAACACAAGTGCATGTTGAATTTCAGTCAGCCAAGAAATGCAGATCTGTGAGGCTGGGCCCATGCCAAGGCGTGTTTGGCATGCTGTAGGGTCAGGCTGTTACAGGGATGCCCTCAGCTAACGGGGAGTGGCTGAAAATGGTAAAGCTGCACACCTTGGGTAAATATAGCCAGCATGCTAGCAATGTTTATACCTGGTTTGATTTATTCCAATATTTCTTTCCCCTGAGACAATTTTTTATTCTGCTTTAAATCCTACGTGGAGGAGATATGGTGTGTCTAAAGATGTAGGTGCATGTGTCCACTGTGTAACTGGCATGTCTCTGTTGATGCTAGGTATATAAAGTGCTCAAGAAAACAGAAAATGTCGAGCTTTGCTCACATTTATTCTTCTCTCTGTTCTGGGTGTGGTGTTGGAAGCAAAGCTGGTATCTTTGAAACAGTGACTCTGAAGCCCTCCATGGAGGAGCTGTGCAGATAAGCCACCACAGCAGCTGGCAGAGCTGCCTTTTCCAGTGCAGGCTGATGTTTGTATCCCAACACAATCTCCATGGAGAGTTTCCAACATTACTTTCTTCTCCCTAGGATCTGTGAGAGACTTCCTAAAGAGAAGGTGGCAGTTACCAGGCTGATATGCTCTCTCAGTTCTAATTAAGAGGTGGTCAATACGGCTGCTTTTCCCTTACCAGAGGTGATCTGCTCCTAACTCATGGCCATGTACCATGTTTGCTGTGCTCCCTCTTTTCATGCAACGTTTAAATATCATGGCAAAGTGCATGTAAAAAAAACTTGAAGATCACTAGAGAGAGAGTTTGTTTGGCATTGACTATGTGTAAATGTAGCAGCCAGCAGCTAGGAGCTGTAACTATGTCAGCAATACCACTACCACCATCACCACCAGTACTTAAACTGGATGCTCCAGGTCTCCCTAGCTGCTGCTGCCTGAATGGATATAGCAGCATGTAATGTAACCTCTTCCTGCACCCATCAGGCATCGAATGTTGAACACAGCAACAGAAAAATTGCAGTTACTCAAGAAGTTTCAAGAAATTGCAATTTTACGGTTTTATTCAGAAGACTAAAAAAACAAACTAAGCAGTCCAAACAGAGTGCTCATAGAAGAAGGAAAAAATAATTAGAAGTTTCAAATGGCATCTTAAAAAGAGAAAAGCAAATTCTAGGGCTTATCATTCCCTTGCAAAATATCTCAAGGCAGAGCTAAGGCCTTTTTCCCCACATAGACCTCTTTCCAAGTAGAGAAGGCCAGAGCAGCAGGCAGAGTTTTGCAAAGTATCCCATTACTTTGGAGAGCATTTAGCCCCAAGCTTTTTTATGTGTTGTGAGTAGCTTCAGTTTTAAGCTTTGAGCTATTTTATATGTAACTGGTACTTTAGAAATACATATGACAAATAGGGGGATGTTATATTTGTGATAGTTACTGGAGTTTGTTATTGTGCAAAAGTATAGATGTAAAGATACAGCTTTGCTTACTATGAAATATTCAAAGCCTGAGTTGAATGGCATAGCTGGGATATAAAGCAGGACTTCTTTTTTCCCTTCATCTTTGCTGGCTTTTACTCTAGGCCAGTGAAAGAACTTGGCAGTGTTTGTTTACCATTTTTGGATGATGTCAAAACTTCCTAATGCACATGTTTTCCAGATGCTAAAAGGAAGACTCCTAGGGTTTGGGGTTTTTATTTTTACCCAGCAGTGATGGCCTTGGAACGAGAGATGTTCAATCAATAAGCTAAGGTTTGGTTGTTTTTTTGGTTTGGTGTTTTTTTTTTTTTCAGTGTAAGAGTATGACATAGAGAAAAGAACTGCAACAGTGTGAACTGCAGTTCATATGAGAAATTATTGTCACAGCTCCTAATGCCAAGTGCACTGGGCTGGAATAAACAGAGCTGGAATGAAATAGAAATTAAGGAGAAAAAAAAAAGTTGACTCCCTGCCTTTAATCAGTAAGCAGTACTGTGACCTCTGCAAATATGAAATAACCCGTAAAAGAGCTCATGTTGAAACAACTGTTTGGAAAACTACATGGAATTAAGGTGTTTGCATCTCTCAAGAGGCTGTTCATTTATGAGATGTACGTTTTGTTCTGCCCAAAGGCATATATGCTGTCTTCAGCTGAGTGTTATTCTGCTGCATAGCGTTTGTCCTGTTTGTTGGAAAAGTTTAATTTAGCAAGTTCTGACCGTGGACAAATATCAAATGTATTCTGTGATTAAGCTTTGGGTTTGTCTTAGATACCAGTATTTTAAGTTCTAGACATAAAACTATGTAAAGCTCTCTAATGGCTCTTAAAAGAAACCACAAACTGTTTCTTGAGTTGGTTATACAAGGAGTCGCTCCAAGGGACTTGGTCCTGCAGCCCTTGAAGTCAATAGCTGAGCTCCCATAGATTTTTGTGGTGCAGGCACGGCGCGCTCTGCCTTGCGCAGGAGCCAGCTGAAATCAGCCCTCGTGCTCCGTCAGACAGTTCAAAGCTAGCAAAGCTGTCATCATCGCTGGCAAGCCCGAGGGGTAAAGCAAGGACAGGATGAGGCTGCCAGAGCAGTTCCCGGCGCTGAACTCTCCCAGGTCACTCCTCCGGCACTGGCTTGGCTGGAGGCGCAGGCAGCAGCAGGGACGAGCTCTCAGCGCTCACCCCGGGGCTGTGGCTGGTGGGTTTAGGGTAGTACCAGCCTTTTGGGCTTGTGTGCTGCAAGTTGCAGCTTGTATCTTCAGAGGTCACCTTTTTTCTGTGTATTTCATCCAAACTTGGAAAATGTCAAGCATGTGCTTGACATTGGGGTGTGTGAAGACAGCACGGGCAGTGCCAGCCCAAGGGACTATTGCTGGCCAAAGAGTGCTTGTGTGTGTGGATGCAGGGGCTGAAACTCTAACACCATTTCTGCAAGATCTTGCATTTGAAATGAAAGCTCATGTACATGCTCTGTGCACACACACCAGCTCAAAAAGAAGCCCTGCTGCACTTTGGTGCTGTAACACAAAGGGACTAAGAACCCAGCCCATATATCTTCAGTTAAATAAAATCTTTCTAGCCCGTGTATCATTCGAAGGAAGGTTATCTTATGGAAAGTATTATTATTTAACAAATTGTACTAAATATTGATATAAACCTCTAAGTTTATTGAGATACTGGAACAGGTTGCCCAGAGATGTTGCAGATGCCCCATGCCTGGAAGTGTTCAAGGCCAGGCTGGATGGAGCTTTGAGCAACCTGCTCTAGAGCGAGGTGTCCCTGTCCATGGCAGGAGGGTTGGAACTTGATCTTTAAGGTCTCTTCCAACTCTAAGAATTCTATGATTCTGTGATTCCTGAACTACCTGACCAAGCTGTTGCTCTGCAAAAACTGGTCAGGCTGTGCCTTTGCAAAAACAGTATCTTAATTTTTCTTACAAAGTTTAGGGATTAAGGGTTAGGGCTTGGGTTAGGTTTAGGGGTAACGGTTAGTGTTAGGGTCAGCATTATCATTAGGGGTTAGGGCTAGGTGTTAGGATTAGGGTTAAGGATTAATGTTAGGGTTCAAGTTCTGTTTAGGTTAAGAGTTAGACGTTGTGGTTAGGGCTAGGGTAGGTGATGCAGCTTTCTCAAATAACCCTAATGCAGGACTAGTTTAAACCGAGGTGTGACCCAACTTACATTATTTTTGGCCTATATTTTAGACGATGCACAGAGTAATTCTCTACCTCGTGAAAGGCTAACCTAATCATTTTATTACTCTATGAAGACAAATTAGTTACTCTCCTCCACTGTGTCTGTTCTGTTTGATTATGCATGTAAAAATAAGTGTGTTTGTGCACATATATGCATGGGTATATGTGCGGCCCACGTTACATCTTGAAGCATTCACTAGTGGTTCGATTATAGGTAGGCTCGCTCAGAATGTGCTTTTTCTTTGACAGTGCCATGTAGCAGTGCCTTGATTAATATTATTACTCTAAGGAATATAGAAAAAAAATAATCCAGCGGAGCAAGAAAATTATTGTTACAATAAAAGCCATTGAAATGAACATGCTTATTAACATGCCTCTCAATTGCACAGAGACTAGAAGACAGGGAGTGCGTTCTTCTCTTCCGCATTGCTTTGCATATTTTGTCATTATATTGCAGAGCTGTCGCGACTGCTGTCTCCTGGTTATGATTTTCAAATCCCAGTTGATGATTAATACCTTTGGCTCAGACAGTTGTAAGAGGCCGGCGCTTTAGCTGCATGCATTTTCTCACTGCTCTGGCAGCAGTGATGTGCATCGCAATGTGGAGGAGCATGGATAGAGGATAGAAGGGAGCAGAGAGAGAGGAAGGAAGAAAGTGGGTGTCACACAATAAATAATATTTTTCCATGTTTTCCCCATTTATCAGGTCAGCACAACATCAGGGTTTGACTAGAAAGTGCATCGTGTGAATGCCTTGCATTTTTGTGGCACTTTCTGCTTGCAAGCATCGTAACACCTGCCATGAGGAGATTAAAAATTGAGAATTCATGGATAAAGTCCATTCAGTGTCCTCAGGTAAAGACGGGAAGTAGACAAGGTGCAGAATGTCATCCAGGCTTTTCTGGAAACTGTGCCTTTGCCAGTGGAAGAGTATCCCCAGGCTGACTGTGTAAGGTCACACCAAAGCCTAGAGGGAAGGCAGCAGGTGTGCTTTGTGCCAACAACAAAGTTAAATCCATAAAACTACAGATTTATGGTCAAGATACACAAATGTAATCATGAGTAGAAAAAAAATAAGAAATTAATGAAGGTATTCTGGGATCCCTGATACTCCTCCTTCCGTTTTCTAGGATTGCTCTGGCTATCTCTTCCTTCTCCTATCATCTCTGCGTATTCACCTTTCCTTTTGGTATTTTCTGTTCTATCATCCCCTCCACCCATCCCTTCCCAAGATCCCTTGTCTCTCAGTTCCAGTGCCTCTTTTCTGACTGCCTGGGCCCCTCACTCAAATGTAGGCATTTGCAAAGTTTTAGTGCACAGATGATTGCCCAAAACAAGTCTAATGCACACAAAAATTAGTCTGGGGAACCTGTATGCATGAACCCACCTGGAGTACTGTGTCCAGCTGTGGAGTCCTCAACATAGAAAGGACATCGAACTGTTGGAACAGGTCCAGTGGAGGGCCACCAAGATGATCAGAGGGCTGGAGCACCTCTGCTATGAGGACAGGCTGAGGGAGCTGGGGCTGTCCAGCCTGGAGAAGAGAAGGATCCAGGGAGACCTTATAGCAGCCTTCCAGTATCTGAAGGAAGCTCCAGGAGAGCTGGAGAGGGACTCTTGGTCAGGAAGTGTAGTGTTAGGACAAGGGGTAATGGTCTTATATTGGAAGAAGAGAGATTTAGATTAGATATTAGGAAGAAATTCTTTGCTGTGAGGGTGGTGAGGCACTGGAACAGGTTGCCCAGAGAAGCTCTGGATGCCCCGTCCCTTGAGGGGTTCAAGGCCAGGCTGGATGGGTCTTGGAGCACCCTACTCTGGTGGGAGGTGTCCCTGCCCATGGCAGGGGGGTTGGAACTTGATGATCTTTGAGGTCCCTTCCAACTCTAAACATTCTGTGATTCTATTATATATATATATATTTATATATTTACACACATGGGTGCAGGCTGGCGTATACTGGTGATTGTGTAATACCTAGTGTTTGTATTCTTCATTATGTAAATTTATCTGTCTGTGGAAAACACAATGTAAACCTTTTTGGGACTAGAATGCTGAGTGAGCTTGGATATATGTGAACAACACGGGTATGAGTCGTACCCTTCCCCTTTTGTCACTGAGGATGTTTGCTCAGATTTTAGTATTGTTTTTGTTTTGGCAGAGGCCGAAAGCTGGGAGCAGGAAGCGGCTGCACCCTGACGGCTGTCATTTCCCCTGCGCACCCCTCCTGTTTACTGCCAGCTACTTTCTGACAGACACATCGCCCGGGCTTTGATACCAGCGGGCTCGGAGAGCTAGTAAACTTTCCATGGCTGGCTGCTCCTTTGTGCTGTTCTTCACAAGCGATAAGGTCAGCCTGGGGTGGGGTGGGGGGGGAAAAAAAGTAGTCGTAATAATAACAATAATAATAATCACTTAAAAAAATAATCCTGGGATCTTTCACAATCCTCTGCTCGGATTAGGGTACGTGTGTTCCCACTGAGTCAGTAAATGACGATGGCCGGGAACAGCTTGAAGCGGACAGTGGGCAGACCTCTGATGCAGAAGCTGCTTTTCCAGCAGGATGTGGAGGAGATCCTGGTAGACAGATGGCTGGCTGCCCAGTTTGCAATGTGTCCTCTCAGGCCTC
>VXBW01003103.1:250627-269136 GCA_013400375.1 Thinocorus orbignyianus
GTCACTTGATACATTAGTTTGTTTTAACGCACTGGAACCCCGCGTACATTTAGCAGTCTCTTTCTGCTTTTTTTTATGGGGCTCCGCTGTGTTTGGAAATGAATTAAAGCATCTGAAAGGCTTGGCAGTTTCATTAGAGAAGGACAGTCCGATCCAAATTAGTGCAACTCACTTAAAATTGAAGTAAAATGTTTTAAAGAGAGTGATCTGATAAATATTGGCTTAAACTAATTGGATTTTCAATAGACAAATTGCGGCGTTTTTCTCAGTACTTACTGCTCTGTAAGGCCTTAGCGGTATATGGGAGAGTAGAGTTCCCTGCTATGGAGCTGAGGAGGTGGAGTGAAATCATGGACTGAAGATGCTTTCTGAGTCTTTGGCTGGGCTCACTGCTCTGAAATGGTGCTGCCATGTTCCAGTGCTCTTGCACAGGTTTGTTAATCCACGTGCTCACTGCGTGGGTGAAATGAGTGGCAGGTGGTCACTGACCTCTCTCCAAAAGAAGGCATTCAGCAGGATAAGCATAGTATAAAGCCTCTCATGCTACATATAGGGTAGTCTTTTTTTTCCTTTTTTTTTTTTGCTTTAAATAATCAAAAGAAATACTTATTTCCACTTAGGGAGGGTCAGGAAACAGGGCACGTCCTTTCAAAGTCAGCTTCTGTATTCCAATAAGCTATTAATTGCAAATAAATTGAGCTTAAATAAATAGTTATGGTTTTGATTGGGTTTTGTTCTGATTTTTTTTAAGTGTTGTTATCCACAGTAGAAAAGGCAAATAAGTAGGGATTCTTAAAATCTTATCTAATGTTGGGTGCATCATCATTTGATTCTTTCCAAAGCATGTTTCCTGAAAAGAACTGGTTTGCATTTATTTGGTCCCTGGTGCCTTTCAGAAATCCCCCTTTCATGATTGCCAAAGCGGATGTCCTATGGAGAAGGGAGCTGCTCTTCAAAAATGTTTTCAGAAAGGCCCAAGAGCATGTGTCCTGAGAGGTGGTGCAGAGAAGTGATCATTAGTACCGGAACTTTTATATGAGCTACAAGAATAACAGCATATTTTGGTGTCTGTGCAGTGTGAGATGGCATGTGGATGTGATTAGGTACTATTGACAGTTGCAATGGTGAATATGCAAATAATACCATGATATTCTTCCATCTAAATTCCCGTGTAAGGAGAAGTGGAGGCAGAAAATGGAGCGGTGCTGTGAAGAGCTACAGAGCCCTTTATTTTCCTAGTGCAAAATACCCTAAAGAGAGGTTTGTTGGATGTTTGTTCTCTCGATTTAGGATACTCAGTCAACTGTGTGGCTGAGGCATGGAGGTAGCTGTTTTTTCAAGGCAGACTTGGCATGTACGATATGCAGGCTAGACCATCCCAGGTCCAGTATCCTGACTGAAACCAGTTTCAGTCAGTGCACTGCATTTCCATGTGATTATGCTGGTGTGCCTATTTTTTTGTTACCTTTTGAATAGATAATTTGAAATTGCTCTCTGTAGGGATGTTCTCTGTGTCTGTCTGCCTATCAATCTTTCTATCTGAATGCAGAAGTATTTGATTAGTGTATTTAAAGTAATAAAGATGTCAACAGTAGTGTCACATTGATTGATGCTAATTATAAGTCTTTAATGGCTCCTCTGGTTTGGCCACTCTCCTTGCAGATTGTGATTTTATGGTTAAAATAATGCCCTGCTGTCCACAGACTCGGTCATAAATTTTGGTCTATCTTTCTTTAATGACTCTGCATGCAGTGGTATAATCCCAATAACATACATTATCTTTGGTAAAAGGAAGGCAGTGACTTTCATAGAGGTGATTGATGGATTTATAAGGACTAGCTAACAGACTGGCTGGGATCACACCAGAGGCAAGGCTGATTGTTCTGCTTGTACATTGCCATAAGCAGAAACATTAGGCAGGCAGTCTTGGATAACTGATGATTTTCATTCAATCTCTCTCTCTTTCCACTCCATACCATTAGTAAAAGTTTAAGAAAACGCTGCGGTGTAAATCAAAGTCTCCTATCAAAAGGCTAGCTGCTTAGCAAGATGCAAAAAAAATCTTCCCTAGGCATTTGTCAGCTGTACTGGACCAAAAGCAATGCAGATTCTTGCTTTGTGGTCATTCTCATTAAAGTGTGTAATGAGAGGTCAATGAATGCACGCTCACCTTACAAAAGTGTGTTGCTGCCATGAGAAAAACGCTACAGCTCTGAGAGCTCTCACCATTTCTGGAGGAGTTTCATCTCTTCAGATGTGTGTGAAAGTGAAATTTCAGGGAACTACGCAGGGATGCCCACGGGGATACCCGCATACATATGGATGTGTATTGAGTCACACACGTCCATTTTTTTAAGTAGAACTGCTCTGGTGATTCTGAAACATCTCCTTATTGCTTCTGTATTCGTAACTGGCACCGTGGAGCTCCAGCACAGCATGGAGTGTCCCTTAACACTTGTGTACCTACAGGCAGATGCACACAGAGGCCTTCCAGAGCGGTCTGTGCCCTGCAGGACCTGGAATGTAACTGGTGAAACTGGGTAGGATGTTTCCTTAGTGCTAAAAAATTAGGAATCAAAGTTAAATTGGAAAAGATGTAGTTACAAAAAGTAATTTCTTGGCACCCTTATCCTGGCCTTTCCTACTTAGTAGCTCAGTATAGCTGTACTGTGGTGTGTGACTGACAGCAATGAAATCCAAGGAAATTACTGTTGGGGGTTGTTTTGTGAGTGTAGGATTTGTTTGTTTTTGTTGTTTTTGATGGAGTAAGATGGGACTCATAAAATTAATTCCGAGCAGAACTGGAGCCCAAACAGTGGTAAAATATATCACAAAAGTTTGAAGCATTTGGATCCCATTGCAGACTGCCAGTTCCAGTACTGCTCTCTGTGAGTTAGACTTCTTAGACAGCTACTGCTAGATCAGTTACTTCCTAAATAAACCCGATTAGTGTTTGTTTATTAAGCTAGAAAGCTGTGTCACTTTTTCCCAGAACTGCAATATGAATGTGCTTAAATGTAATAAGAAAGCCAACAAGTAAAAAAGGAGTTTTCCCAAGCCCAAGGCCAGGCAGGATTTACATAAAGGGCTTTTAGTCACTTGCTGCCCCATTTTACTAGTATTAATTTTTCTAACTCTGACAGAGCAGCGGTATTCCTTTTGCCATGTTGTGAAGTGTGTGCTTCCAGAAGTCACATCAGCTGAACAGCATCTGGCTGGCTGACGAGCTCGGCAGGCAGCTCTGCTTGTGGATTCAGAGTTACTTCTGGCTCTCTCATCCATCAGAGACCCCGTTGATGGGGCGTCTGGAGCACATTGTCCGTGTGACTGTTTTGGGTTAGTTTTGTTTTGTGATGGTGTCATGTGTGAGTTTGGGTTTGTTTCTTTTTTTTTAATTTATTTTAATTTAATCTTTAATTAATCAGAATATTATCTTTTTTGCCCTTCTGCTATATATGCTGGCATTGGGCTAAGCTTTCCCCCAGGCCTTTGAAGGGGAGACTTCCCTTTGTCCCTGCCTGTTCTTCTTGCTCCTGTCCTGCACCCGTCTCATTTCCAGCACTGGTGACTCAGAGTCACGATGAATTTGCTGAGGGGGGTTATCAAAGATCTGTGCTTCATATAAGCATAGGAGCCTCTCAATTAGCACAGAAGAGATCAGCCTACGCGTGGAGACTCACACTGACCACAGGAGGTGGCAGCAGGGTTGTTTATTCTCTCTCAATTCACATATTTCCCTTTTTTTGTTTATGATAAATTGGTACTAGCTCACATGTCAGAGATGAAATGGAAAAAGAAGAAAAAAATCAAGCAAACAAGCCAGCCCCAAGGCTTCTGTCTAAAAATGCAGGTTAATGCTTTGCAGCTTTCAGAAGCATTTCTGTAGCATGCTACTAATTAAGATAAGGTTATCGGTTTAAGTTATACCAGGAATGCAATTAGTGCTTTTACGAAGAACTGTAGCAATCAATTTTATACAAATTATTCAGACCTGGTAAGGTAGGATGCAGTTTTAATAGGACAAGAGGACACACTGTGATTTTATTAAATATAATATAGATTCAAATTACAGCCAAATGTTGTACTGCCACTCATTCAGCAGGAATCCATGTATCCCTTTCTAAAATCTTTTCTTTGGTAGGATTAATTCAAGCTTTTTTTCCCCTCTCTCTCTCCTTTACCATGTACAGTTTCAATTGATATGTGATCTTGAACAAAAGCCCTTTAAATAGATGTGCTGTAAAAGCAGAAGTGAATGTAGAGGAGTATTTGGTATACTTACCAAGTAACGTAAATTACACATGTACAAATCGGTATGAGTTGGTGTTGGATGTCAATTTAGGATCCATGTACCTTGTAGATGTATGTACTTTCTGCAGATACTGTAGACAGTGGATCAAATTCAGCCCGTTTAAGTAAGAGAGCAGAGTGGGCAGGGGAATGGGCTCATCTCCCACCAGCCCCTCGTGCACCAAACAGGTGGGGATGTTTCTGTGTCTTTGAACTTTGGCCAAACCTCAAAATACGTTGTTTTTTTTTATTATTATCTGGGTTGTACTTACCAGCCCCACTAACCTTGAGGTAAAGTATTGCTTTCCTGTGTCTTAGGAAGGATGATGAAGGTGGCACTTCTCTGTTTTGGGGCTGGTTTTCTTTTCAGCTGTAAGGCAGGAAAATAAAAATTATTACTTAATCAGGAATCTTGTTAGGTTTGAAGGAATACTTCAGGAAAGTACGTGTTTTTGCAGTTAACTTGATTATTGGCATGTGATATTAAGAGAGCAATAGCAAATGTCTCTGTAGACACAAGTTACTCCTTTCCATCAGCTGGGAAAGCTCCAGCTTGTGCTGGTGAAGGGGGTATGTGGTATTGATACTCATTTTATGAGGATAACATTTGCTTGAGTATGCTTAGTTGGAAAAGTACATCCTAAAGTGTCTTTTTTATTTAAGTCATATCGTGAAGATGGATTAAGAAAGCATAGTTTAGGAAAAAAACCACCCAATCCTGCTTTCATGGAGATCATCCTCTGTAGTTTGTTGGTAGAAAGATGTAATTTAGGATTTGTGGCAATTAAATGATTATTGCCACTAGTAACATATAAAACAAAGGGCACACTACAGATGCTTTATGTTGTTCTCATTTCATTCTCACAGGAATTTACTTTTTATATTTGCTTTCAATCAAAGTTATGAATAGGACTAGTTGTTGGGAGTGACCACTGCAGAGCAGAAGCCACCATTGCTCAGTGTGACTGGGCTGTCACAAGGAGCCTGTGGCTGTTGAAAGCTTTCTCACCTGCAGCGTTGTTCATACAGACACTATATTCTACAAGGCTTTTTCAGGCTTATCAAGAGAAGGTTGATTAGCAGTGGTCACAGGCATTGTTATTGTGACTCTAAGCTTACAGGTGAAGGTTATTTTACCATACACAAAGTTAAAGAGAGTATGTGTTTACAGAAGGAATTCCTCTGTGCTCAGTCTGGACAGTCGGCCTTCATTAGCAGTAATACAGGTATGTGGACTGATAGCATGTGTGGGTATCAGCCTCATTTGTTCTTAAACTTACAGTAAAGGTTAGCTTGGTCAAAATGTCTTTTAACAATGTCTTATAGTTCCAACATTGGTAATTATTTAAGAATATCAGTGGAGCACAGCCTGTTTGTTGGGTCCAAGTCTGTTGAATAGCAGACTTTTTTTCTAGTCCGGTTTACAGAGTGGTGGGTTATGTTTTCATACATCATCTTTCGCTATAGTAATTGGGAAAGCTTTAGTTTGAGATGTTTTGAAATGCTTAAAAATACAAGTCGGGATGCTAATGGTGAGCAGAAACAAATATTCCAAAGCTAAATCCTAGTTATAGATGTCAGTCAGAGGAACTGAATCAACTTTTAAATGGCAATTGGGTGCAGAAGACATGTTCAAATGACTTCTTGATGTTGGATGTAAGACCAGGAAACATTCATCCTATTGGCCATAATTATTTTCAGAGCTCCTCAAAGTTTCTCACAATTTGTTTACAATTAAACATATCTGCAGTTCACATATTAATAATGTGCATCCGAGACTTTTATGTGGTTCAGCCAGTATAACATCTGTACTCTGAATGCTCTAGCCCTGATTGAGAAAACAACAAAGACCAGTTAAGGATGTACTTCTGCCATACTGAAGGTGGCAGAAAGTAAGTTCTTAATGCATGAGCTTAAATAGATCTAATTTTAGGGCTTTTGAATAAACTTGAGAGGTAGCTTTTCTTCTTCAGTTTGTTCTTATGACTTCATTTTGATTCCTGATAACATGCAGTCTTCTAACCTTCCTTCCTAAGCTCTGCTTCAACTTTCCTTTTAATCCTTTCCCCCTGCTCTCCCCCTCCCAGCTGAAGCTGTAGTTCTGTCATAAATACTTCTTGGTTAGGACAGTAGCAGATCTTCCATTAGGAAGCATTTGTTGAAGTACTTGAAAGATTACAGTTCAACAGAAACACACCACCCTCCTACTTCCAATGACATAGGTAGTGACCTGAAGTACACCATTTATAATATTACACACGCAGGTAAAGTAGAAGAATGTTGATGAGGTTTCAGGCACAAATACTTCAACACGAAGAAACACCAGCAGTAAAATTGTCCCTCAGCAATGCATATGTTTGTACATTGCCATTCATGCTCTGTGTGCTTTATGGTATATACTTTCTTCTCCTAGAAATTCCCATTTCTTTCCTCGAGCAGGATGGATATAGAAAATTGATCTACACCCATTCCTTTGTTTTTCGCCTTTCTGCTTAGTGTGCTCCGAGATCTCTGCTCCAAAGAGATGTGTTTTGTCATTAGCTAATGTGTGTATTATCTTACTGATCCAGAATCTGATTAATCTTTGTCACATCCCCATGGCTGATACTATCCCTGTTTTACAGACACAAATCCGTTAAGTATAGATGTGGCTGTGCAGAGTCTCCACCAGTTTAGGCTATTCAGTTTGGGATGCACTATGTGATACTACCGTGACACAACCTCTACTGACTTTATTTGTGGTTGTAAACACTCCTCTGCAGAATCTCAGCTTGGGAGCCTGGAGAGGAGAAGGCACATATAGGACCTGTGTATAGGTAGGTAACATTACAAGCCTCACACAAGGGCAGAAGGGGGTGAATTCTGTTGCCTAAAATAATGTTCAGCTTTCCAAAAGATGTGTAGATGCTAAGGAAAAAAAAAAGTTCCAACATTGACAAATCTGGGCTTGTATTTAAGGAGCAGCAAAAACCAACGCCATGAGGAACAAGATAGATGCTCATAAAAATATAAATTCTGGATACAGTTCTTGGAAGTGCTAATGCTTTACAAACAAAATACCAATTGAAGTGTTATTGTTCGGGGAGGATTCTTCTTAGAAATGTTTACTGTTTTTACTGTAAGTTTACAAAGTGAGATTAAAAATAAAACAAGCAGAGGTGGGACTGAAGTTTGACAGAGATAAAAGCAATGGTTAAAAAGTGAGTGGGACACAGTGTTAATAGTAAATGATGTTACTGGCTCTTTTCCCTACCTGTTCACTCACCGTTTCAGCCAGAGATGTACACTTCATATATACATATATTAAAAAGTATGTGTAAGTATATGTGTGTATATATATTTATATAAATGCATGGTGTTTTTTTTAAAAAAAGAAGTATGTGAGGTCGTATTTGCACGTGTTCATTGTGCTGCCCAAACATCTGGGTGATGAGAACATCAAACTTGTTTTAAATGTGTGGTTATTCTCACTTGAGTATTGTGCCTTTGGTTTCTGGAAGCAGGCTGTCGCTGTTGTAGTTTGGTCCTTGACCTTCTATCGCTTTTGGAGACGTGCCATACAATCTTTGTTTACAGTAACAAGCATGGAAAAACTGACTTCCCGACAGTAATGCTGAAGTCTAAGCTGAAACCACTCACAGGTGAAAAAACATAGTTCTTCCACTTTGAACTTGTAATGTGTTTCGTGTAAAATACCCATCTAAAACCAGGCAGCCAACAAAAGGAAACCAGTCCCTTGCCCAAGACCAAATATTAACTGCTTTGTCAGTAGTTTCACCAAGGAGTTGGTTGTAACGCGTTTCTGTGTGGTTTTCCCTGCCTAGTGTATAATTGGTAATCTTAAAAACCCCACCCCATTGGTAATCCAATTTTTATATAGGTACGATATTAATTGACTAAGCGGTTTGGGACTTCTAGCTATTGCATTGCAGCTCTGATCTCCACGTACCCTCTTCATCACCCAGCTTTCTTGCAGGCTGGTAAAACACATTAAGATTTGCAGATCGGTTTGTATGAAGAACTGATAGATTGCCCAGCTTCCTTGTTTTCTGGTATTTGCATCGCCTTTCCTAGTGTTCTGTGTTCATCAACCCGATACTAATGGCTGTAAGACTTTTAAAGGTAATTAGCATATTTAAATAAGGCATATGTGTGTTCAGACTAGATTCTTTCCTTGAAGGGCAGGTTTACTAACAAAGCAACATTTGAGCTTTGGAGTCAAAATCAAAGTCAGGATGCAAATGAACGCAAAACTAATGGAAGATTTGTGACCCAGTTCAGTGGTCATATTTTTGGTGATGTAAGTGAGGTGATGTATTTTGTAGCAATTAAATATTCCATAATAATGTGAATAGAGTGCTATTTTACACTTTGAGGTAATTAAAAGGGAATGATGAGAAGAGTGGAAGTTAAATAAAGAGTGAGCTAATGAAGCATTCCTATCTTCCTCTAAGTTGTATGTTCTCCATGATCTCTGTTTTAATGCACGCTTCCAAATCCTCTGTACAAATTTTATTTACGTTTTACATCATTACAATAATTACAGTACTCTACACTAACTTATGGCCTGACCCCTTTTACACTAGCGTGTACCTTGTGTCAGTTGCTTTTAAACCGTGAGAGGAGTTTGGCCCCAAGGCTAACTTAACTGGAGGAAACAGTTTTTAGTAAGTCAGAATAATAATGGGAATATTAACCTTAGGAAGCTTCCAGGAACGCAGAGACAATTATATATTTTTTCAGTGTTGATTATCATTTGATTGCATTTACATCTGTGTATCACGTTCTGCCCTGTTGAATTCCTACATTCCCTCCGGGACTCCTGCTGAAGTCTCCTTTCTCACACAAACAGTGAGACATAACATCTTAAGCACAGGGCTTAAGATATGAAAACTCAGTCCTTTAAAGTGCATAAGCATTTTCCAGCACACAATGATCAAACATGTGTGAATATTGGGAAAACATCAATCAAATATTTAACATAGCATTTATACTCACACTGGAAACAGAATCTCAAATATTATGATTAAAGAGCTGGCAAATACAAATGTGCATGGTCAATGCTATCATATGGAATAGCTGAAACTTGGGGAGGCTAATTGTAATAAACTGTCCATCATGCAACTGTAGAACCTAGAATTAATGTGGGAAATTTTTCAAAGAGTAGGATTGAATAATCACTGAATTCAAACGAATTGATCTGGTTCCAAATGACTGCAAGAGAAAAGTGCAGAACTGTGTTTCACCCATTTCTTATGATGGTCTCTGCTGAAAATGCAAAAGCGGTGTTTCCTTATCTTTTTTTACGGAAACTCGCTGAAAGGTCTAGACAGATGCTGGCACATTGTAGTGGAGATTACCAAAAGGTGCAATCATGGCTATTTTTGTATGCTTTAGTTGTCCATCTTGTTATCTTTTGTATGAGAGACAGTAGCAATATCAGGAGGTAGCTTTGAAGAAGCCCATCAAGTACCAAAGGAGTTGAGCTGTGGTCACACAAAACTCCTCATGGTATTTTCCGCTACTGGAGAGCTTTGTACACTGTAGAGAAACAGCTCCTGGGACTTGAACTATATGATAAAGTTGACCTGAGTGTCTCAACTATGGCAGCGTGTGTCTAGACATACCCTGTGGTCACTAAACATCTACTGGTGTTTTGTGCAAAGCGTAGGGCACTTCATGCCTTGGCTGGTGGCCAGCGTGGCTCAGTACTTAGACCAATGTGCAGCTCTGCGGTTTTTTGTTCACTGACATATGTTTGTTTTGGTTTGAGTCCATAAGCTTTGCACGCTTGAGGTTCACTTTGAGGTTTCAAGTTCAGTGAAACATCAAGTTTTGCCTGGCTTTTGGGTTGAAACCTCAAGCCTAATGATGATGATTTCTCTATCTGCAGATTACGAAGGGAAAGGTCATTGACAAACAAGCCCCAAAGCCTTATGCTTGCTGGGAATCACCAAGCATTCAAATGGTGCATTCCTTACAGAATTTAGCATTTGTCTGTTTCTGTCAAAATTAGCAACTCCGCATTTTACTGATATGCACAAGGGTATGAGTGGTGTTCTGCTTCAATTAAAGCTATAGCATTTCTCCCAGTTTCTGCTATTTTTCAGTTCCTGCTTTTTGGGTGGTGCTAAAGCTAAACAGCCCTGTGCAGGGGTGGCAGATTTTGCCTGAAATAAGCAAAAAGTTAAATTTATGTTAAACCGTTAGCCAGGTACTTGTTTCACAGAAAGAGTGGTTGGGCATTGGAATAGGCTGCCCAGGGAGGTGCTTGAGTCACCATCCCTGGACGTGTTTAAGAGTCGTTTAGATGTGTTGTTGGGGGATATAGTGTAGGGGATAACTTTGTAGAGTAGGGTAGATGGTTGGACTCGATGATCCCAAGGGTCTTTTCCAACCTAGATGATTCTATGATTCCTGTTACTTCTGTCCTTTCTCTGCAGTGTCCATGCTATGCTTAACCAATGTAATATTCTGCTTGCTTTCGCTTCAGGAAGATAAGCCCCCAAAGGGATTTATCTCAAAAAGGACAAGTTGGTGCCCTGAAGGCAGTTGGGTAGCTTTCCTCTTTTGAGTCATAATATCTGTCTGGTGTTTATAGGAATTTAGGTTTTGTTCTCCATAACTGTACAGCTCCCCTGTGGCTGGGATCCAAAGTTTCATTTTCAGTGACATTCTATAAATCTTAGACTCTCAGGGTTCTATGTCCTAGTGGAGGACTGTACCAAAATGATAATTAGCCATACAAAGAAGTATACTGAATCTGGTTGAAAAGCATCTGAAAATCTCTCCACAAAATTCAGTGGACATTAAGCAGTCATGAATTATGTTTATTTTGGGCTCTCTGTATATTGCTCTAATTCTTCATGTTGATCTAGAGTCTACTTTGCTGCTGAATTTTTTTGCTCTAAAGCCTGTCCCCTGTAGACAGTTACATCAAATCCAAGGTAGCTGGTGTACTCTTAAGGTGGCACAAAGCTGCTCTAATACGGAGCAGGATTCATGATCAAATGTTTGAGAACAGATCTTCAAATGCTGGCACAAAATAGGTGTTGGGAAAATGTCTATTGGTGACCTGACAAGGCAGCACCCAAGACAAGCCCAGCTCTTCTTGTATTTTCCTATCTAAAAGATATCATGTGAACTCAGGCAGTAATGATGTCAACCAGTAATTCCTACCTGTATCCTCAGCTGTTTTGTGTGGACAATTTTCTACATCTCCATTCACTGTATGGAGGGGGAGAAAACGTGCTGTGGAGCTCAATTAAGAAAGTCATTTTCGACAGGTAATTTTGCAGTCTGCCAATTAATTAGTTTGCGAGTTAACAGTATCTAACAGAGCAAAGCGTCTGTGTTAGAGATTTGGAGAGGGCAGAAAGAGCTGGTTACCAGTGCTGTTATCAAAGAATTTGGTGGGGATGTTATCTGAAGGGATTTCAGTGTAAGAATTAGATTTTTAAGCACTATGTGCATGGGGCTGCCTCTCATAAGGAGCTTTTCTGCCTTTACATCTTTTACATTTCTGAAGAAATGATGACTGGTATTTCTCTTTGCAATTCTTGTCTTCCCTCCCACCCCCCACCTCCTGCCTTTCCCCTTCATTTGCATCTAACACGACTGTGCATTTCTGGGTCATACTTAAATGTTCATACATTGTGTACCTGCACAGGAGGTTTTTTCACAAGCTTGTGGATATATTTATAAATACTGTAGGGTTCCCTTTTCAGGTCTGTTTGAAAAAAATGTCGTGTGTTGTGTATGCTGAATAAACGAGCATCCTCCAGGTACCGTGTTGACTCAGCTCTAATTCTGAGAGTAGTTGAGGTTTCACATGCATCTGGTCTTTGTTTTTTTCTGTTTCTCATGGGTAACACATGACTGGAGCACTGGAATTGGGTGTTCACTGGGGTTTTAGTGGTTTGGTTAATAGTTGAACTAGAAGCGTCCCAGATATCAAAATGATCATTAGAAGGTAGCAATTTGGAGGTGCTACAGATTTCAGCTGAGCTTGGTTAAATGAGTATGAACTGAAAAGTCTGTTCATTCCTTGACTGCTTCACTTCCCTTTGGTTTTACTGTTAAATCTAAGAAAATGCATGCAATTCAGTATTTCCCACTAGCAGTGCAGTGAAGGCTGTGTATGTAAGAAATGGAGAAAGAGCAGTTATTTCCTACATTTCAACTTCCCCAGGACAGGAGGTACAGCACTGAAAGAGTTTACCCAAAGAGGTTATGGAATCCTCATCTCTCAGGGTTTTCAGGACAAAGTCACAGCTGACCTCATGTCATGTTGGCAATAGACAAGGAGTTCCTTAGGTGACCTCCAGAGGATCCTTCCAACCAACATATCTGTGATTCTGAGTCAGAACAGATAAATGAACTACTGGTATCAAGTGGGGAAAGAGTAAAGAAGTCCTGCAGCTCTCTATTAGAAACTAGTGAGAATGGACAAGAAGCCATCCTGAGACATGCTGTTTTAATTGTTTTATGTTAAGAACAATGAGAGTGGTCACCAGGATAGCTCCTCTTATCTTGTAATCTAAAGCCCTGAAGATACTGATTTGGCTGCACTGAGTCCCTGCCTCAGTGGTGTTTATCTTTTTGACTGGGAAAAAAGTAATCCAGAGCCTTTATTTTCCATATTAGCTGATGCTGCATCTGAAAAAGCAGTATTATGTCCATTAGCTAAATTCTGAGTTTGGGTTTTCTAGCATAAACTTGTCAATGTAGAAATTATTAACCACAGAGGTGAAAATGCCCTCAGATGATGTGACAACCTTGTGATTTCTGCACATGCAGTCCTGTGGCTCTCCTGAACACTAACTGCACGCTGAGGGTGAATACTACAACTGGCTTTTACGTGGAATTTAGGCAACTCCTAGGTGCAGCCCATTGCAAAACCCCTTTCTGATAGGAGCCAATGAGAACAAGCTACAACTGCCTTGTGCAAATTTTTTGCAACCTGCTATTGCACGAGCAGTTGGGAAGGTGGAAGTCGGCACGAAAGAGCCCTTGGGTTTTGCTCCGACTGTGCTTCCCCGTGTGAGTGCTAGGCATCTCTCTCTCTCTCTTCTGGGGAATTCTGCGCTTGATCTCCATCATATAACTTCGGAGCTGGTAATGGGATCCTGTGCAAAACCAGCTGTGTGGATTCATGGCAGCTATCTCCTTACATTTCCCCGTACACCGGGTACGGTTTCCGAGTCAAGAGCCAGGGAGCGCAGCATCGCGAGGTGGTGCCCGGCTTTTGCGAACAAAAGGGATGGAGGACTGTGCCACCTGCTCTGTCACTTTGAACAAATGTTAGGAGTAAAGCAAGCTACAAACCGCTAACTGTTTGGTGGATGATAACTTTACACAGCAGCAATTCCATCGATCATCAAGGTTGGCTTATTTTATTTTTTTTTTTGGCTTTTGTTTCTAAAGCAAACCAGTCCCTCGGTTCCATGCTCCTATAGGCAAGATGGTAAAACAGACAGAGATGTTAACTGCTTGGTGCCCTGATGGTGAACAGCGTTGCGGAGCTGCACTCTCCTATTTGGGGGACTGCCAGAGGTGTCCAGATGTTTCTGCGTTAAACAGTGGGGCACAACACCTCTGCAGGAATTGGCAGGCAAAAGTGTTTGCTTCTTGACTTTGGATGGAAAGCTTTTGAGCCGGCAATGCCAGGAGAACATTGCCACTGCCCGCAAACCAGAGAGCACCCTGTCGTGTCCACATGTGAGAAAAAAGCCCTTCCTGATTTTCCTGACTATTTTGTGGGACAGTGCCTTTACTGAAATTACCGGCTACAAAAACGGGGAATGCCTCTCTGTTTCTTGCTGTAGTCGCTCGTGAGTGTGGGGCTGAGTGGGAAAAGGAGTGGTCTTGGCAAACAGCTCATTAGTCTCAAATAAATTATTCAGAAGGCAGGTTTGGATACAGATTGCAGGGCACGATAATGGAGTTGGTTTTCTGAGCCTGTTCATGTTATGAAGACATGGAGTATGCTTTTCAGGAATTCACTTAAGTGGAATCAGCTTTGAATAACGTAGCCTGGAAGTAATATTGCTGCCATCCAGCTAGTGTCTGTGGAACAGCATTCTGCCTCCTGAAGCATTGGTGTTGAAGATGAATAGATAGGGAGATATTTATTTTGGCCTTTTTTTTTTTTTTTGTTAAAGGGAAATTCTTTCTAACCGCTAGAGAGGGGCATGTTTCGGTCGAGATTTCCCCCCTGCACCCCCCTCAAGTGAAATAGTGGACCACATCAGCATCCGATTTGGGTGCGTCATGTGGTTTCTCATGTGATGCTGGTCTCGCTGCGCTTTGGAGAGTGAGCCTTTGTGACTCTGCACTCTTGGACAGTAGCATCCAGCAACACAGGAGACTTTGGGGAGGGAGAGGAATCAGAGACACCCCCCCAGAAAACCCCCCAAAGCCCAGAAAAATAAAGTTACCGTAATTTATTACAGTTTATTGTTTCTTCTTAACTGTTTTGGTTTTGATTTTTAATTCTGGGTCTTCCCTTTTCTCCGTTCCTGCAGGCGTAAAGCTGCACTGTTCGGAAGAAGCGAGATTGGCTTTCCTTCCAGCTCGGATGCTGCGCCGCTGTCGACACAACCTGCTTTTCCCCCTCATTCACCTGGGCGGCTGCTGCTGTTTCTGCTGCTGCTGCAGTCTTGCTGCCTGCACTTCACCCTGGCTGGGCTGACTCGAAACTCCCTCGTCTGCACACTGCTAAGGAAGAAGAGCGATGGAGCCGCGTTTTTTCTGTCTGTTCTGGAAGCAAAGGGTTGCGATGTGTGATGATTTTGGGGTTTTCTTTGCCGGGGGGGGAAAGGGAGGAGAAAGGAGGGGTGTTAATCTAGGATGGGGTGGGTGAAAGCTTAAAGTAATATTAGGTAAAGTAATCCAGTGCTTGACAAGGGCATCAGCAGCAAGAATCCAGCCTGTGCTGCTCCAGAGGATTAAGATGGGGAAGCCACAGTGCTGCAGCCGGGTTTCACCTCAGCGTTGTGCTGGAGATGGAGAAATAAGGCATCGGTTGTGTCTGCCTGGTGAGGCAAAGCCATGGGAGAAGGAGAGAGCGAGCGAATGCAAATGCGAAGGAAGAAGAAATGCTACGTGCCGTTTGTCTGATTCCGTGCAATCTCATGGCAGAGAGGATGACATGATTAACAAAGCAACGTATGGACGGAGGGACTGTAAATTGTAGCTGGAGCACTCCTGATTCTGTCAGGGAGGGAACTGATGAGCTAGGTGGCTGCAGCGATATCCCCAGGGAAAGCAGCAGCCATGCACTCTGTGTGTGTATGTATGTATCTGTGTGCTTTTGTGTGTGTGTGAGCATGTATAGACACGAAAGACAGACATCTCTGACCAATTTACAGAGGAAGCTTGTCGCTTTGCTGGGTCAGGCTTGATTGCAGCTTGTATTTTCGGCTAAAGCTCTACACCCATTTCCTGACTGAGCCGGCACTTTGCGAAAACAGATGTAGGCAGAATTCTTTTGAGAAATGTGAAAGCAGATCCTTTCCGCTTAACACCTTGAAGCACTGAATCTTCTGCACTGTGCTGAGAGAAACTGTGGGGGTTTCGTTTTCTCCATCTTAAAAATCTTTATAAACACAGCTGTAGTCAGTATGGTGAAAAATTCTATACTGTAAATAGAAATGTGATCAATCTAATCAAAATAAATGCATCCCAGATGACTTCTAGACCAGCTGGCTACCACAGTCATCAGATGGCTAAATGCTCAACTGAGCATCTATATTCAGCATTATAGTTAGATGTTTTTAAATTTATTTATTTATTTTTTTTTTAAGAATTTCAAAATCAGCCTCTAATTAAAAAGGATTCTTCATCTATTGAACAAAGCCAGTGCTCGCATTTGGCAATAGATTTCTCTGCAATGTACCTGGGTGTATTTTTTTGTTGCTGGATGTGCGTGGGAGAGACTGTGTGTTTTAGGGGAGGTGGATTTGTCACAGCACAGGCGTGTTTAGTTCAGTGGGCAGCTAGGCTTGGCCATGTCTGAACAATGCAGAAATAGGGGAAACAAGCCCTGCACTAAGCTAGCGGGGCTTGGCGAGGCTTCTGGCAGCTGCCTACTGAGAAAGAGAGGGTTTTTGTTTTTTTCCTCCTTTTTCTTTCCTTTCATACAAATCCGTAGACCGTAATGTCATCCTAAAACGTGTACGAGGGGATTTCCCAATAGTCATGGTGAGCTACCCTGCAAGACGCCTGTCTGGCCCTTCCACTATTTGTTCCCCAGCCTACAAAGGCAGCCCTGTGCCTTGGATTATATTTAGCCAGCTGTTGGATAACATTCTTGTGCTGGGGGCAAAGGAGTCTTATTACTCCCAAACTGTAGTTTTCTGTTTGCTTAAAGAAAAAATAACCTTGGCAATACAGCAGGCTCTGCAAAAGGACTTCATGCCGCTCCTATACCTTTCTGAAACTGCCGTGTGCTTCGAACTCGGGAGGTTTAAAGCAAGCAAGGAGGAGGAAGAGAGACTCTCTAACTCCCAGCTTCAAAGCTGCAGAGACGAGCAAAATGTCAGCAGCTTGTAATTAGGAGTCCACGCTTACGTCAGTGACTGTATCTCTCCAAGAATAGCTATGTGATGTGTGCCACAAAGCAAAGGAAGACAGTCATAGCCTGGTTATCAAGCCTGGTTCAAACGAGAAAGAGCGAAATGGATTAATGAATCCGCCGTGTTCCTAAATCAGATGTGGACGGATTACACGGACAAGGCTTGCTGAATTCCGCAGCGCTGGAGACCGAATTATCAGTTTGTCAAGAGGGCACGCCTTTCACCCAGTGAAAGTGTGAATCCTTCAGAAAGACGTGCAGGCGAACCGCCCTTCCTAGAAAAAAAACATCTTTCCCAGCTCCGTCCTGCGGGAGAGATGGAGGCACGTTCCCAAGGGAGAGACCGCCGAGCCCCAGCAGAGGTGTTTAAAAGGAAGGGTGTAATTAAACACAAAGCAAGCACGCCGAAATTCTGTTCCGGCGTTACAGATTTGATAGCCAAATACCACCCCGGAGAAGACTTGCTTGGGGTCTGGTGTGGTTTATATTAAGAGTGAGGGGGGCAGGGAAAAGGATTGGAGCAGCATCTTGCAGCCACACCGAAGTCCCCAGGGCTGTGGAGCAGGGGGAGAGGAGGGATGTGGGGGGCTCTGTGCTCTTAAAGGCACATAATCCCACCCTGCTGGGAGCTTCCCGACCTCCACGCTGATTTTTTAGGTCTGCAGCATTTAAGCAGTGAGATTTGGCCGGGGAGGGGGGTGTGCTTGCTTCATCCACTCCCACGGGCCCTTCTCCACGTTGTGGCTGGAAGATGTTCACAGGGCTCCTGAGCGATGCCCCTCTGTTCACGCCGCCCCCGTGGCTGGGATGCCTGGCGTGGTTCCCTGCTCCCAGCAGAAGTCGGGTTGCAGTTCAGCTCCGTTTGTTTTGCTCTTTAATTTTAGCAGGATAGGTAGATTGCGTGATGCAAACAGCAGGGTTGGGTTGGTTTGGTTTTGTTTTGTTTTGTTTTTCTTTACCATGAGCGCAAATTTGTAGGAGGAGGTGACTCCGTTTATTAAACCAATAGCTCTTTGAATTGCGCCTGGTACAATTTAAATATACTTATTTTAATTAATAGAAGGCTACAAAAGCTGGCATTGTCTGGGGCTGTTGAATTTACATCTTGGGCTTAGTCAACGAGCATAACCTGCCCGATGAGGAGAGCCAAGAGGGCGGAAGGCGTGATTTTTTTTGTTCTTTTTCTTTTTTTCTTGTTTGTGTTAGTTCAAACAGCTGGTCATTAACGCGGGCCCCATCTCCAGCGGACGTGAAGGGCTGCCTGATTAATGCTGCCCCTTTGCCCAGCAGTGACGCTGGCAGCCCAGCATCCCCGGGGCTGTAAGCGGGGCAGTGTGTCATTGTGTCAGGCGGCACTAGGGGGTTATTACGGGGCAGGGCAGAGGCAGACGGGACAGTGGGGTTACTAGACCGTGGCGTTTTTAGAAATGCAGGGCTGACCTACTTAAGAGTTATTCTTGCCGGCTGGCAGCTGCCTGCTGCCCGGGCTCCCCCTGATAGGCTGCCGCTGTTGCTAGGGGGAATTAGCATGAATTTTTCCACATGCAGGCTGGGTGATTGAATGATAAAAGCTGACTGGAATTAAAGAGATTCGGTTCAGTATTATGCAGATTTATCTCCCTGGGTTTTTTTTTTTTTTTTT
>VXBW01003103.1:269158-323427 GCA_013400375.1 Thinocorus orbignyianus
TTTCCAGGGGAGGTGAATTTTTGATCATCATTTACTATTTAAGCCCTTGAAATGATATGACAGTGGGCATGCATCTTTAATGTACGGGAGATTCAAATGTTGTCTCTCTGGAAGGGAATGTAATGAATATATTTTTGTGTTCTGGTCAGACTGCAGCCTCTGCCTATTTGAAGCTATGTATGTCAGATTTCCTCATCGGGAAAGGGGAAACATAGACCAGGTTTCATTGCGTAACATTACTCTTGGCTATTTTTAGCTGCCTGTGCTTCCCAAAATTAGTCCTGTGTTTATGTGGTGGATGAAATTAATCCTCAGACTGTGTCTCCTATATGCAGAGGCAGATGCCCAGGTTACATGACAGTGTTGTGTGTCATGTCCATCGGAAAAGATGTTTACATGGACGTACCAGCACTGCACACCTAGCAGAGAACTGATATTTGGCCTGTAATCAGATTGACTGGAGAATCCCTTCTAGATTTTGGAGTACTCTTCAGGCTTTGGTTTGAAGTTGGATTCTCTAGATGGCCCTTTTTTACTTATCTGCATCTGCCTAAAATAGTGTTATCTTCTCCGAGAACTCTGCGCTCCCCGAGGAAGCAAATAAAAACAATACTCAGAGAAGAATCCTTTGATGTAATTATGAATATTTCCTTTGTTATTATCACTAATTATAGAAGATCTTTGTTTAAACCGCAATTCCCCTCTGTGTGATCCTTTGCCATGCAAAGAAGTTTCAATTTAGTGCTTATAATTTTAAATTGATTTTTCGTGGCAACGCATCATGACATTGCACTTGTAGAACTGAGAATTTTCAAAGTGAGAGGCAGTTGGGGATGGGAGAGAGAGACCCCGAAGTCTTTGGAACGGCAAAATAAAACATGTGACTCAGTGCTGAAAAGTAGTTGAGTTCATTTGTGTCTGAAACAGTTTAATTTTAAATACTTGGATCAAGGAGGTGCCTTTCAGAGGGGTGCGAGGAGCCGGCACGTCTGTCTGGATGGCCAGCAGCCTTGCTGGACACAGAGCACCCACACCTTGGCCCCTGGAATTTCTTGTTGAAGGTATGACGAGGAAGCAAGTGGAAATGGAGCCATGCATTTGAATGCACCTTGTGGCCAAGGAAAAGCATTCATTTCCTACAGATCTGAATTTCCTATGGCTCTTCCCTGGCCTTGATTCATTACTGCATCTCGCACCACTTCCTTCCCTGATGGTCCCATGGACTGACGTTTTTTCAGAGAAGTGAAAGTGGAGAGTGGCACTATTTGATGCCTGATAATTGTGTTCTCTTTGGCTGTCCCTAGAGGTGACTCCAGAGAGTTAAGCTGCCATTTTGGTCCCACTTCCCTCAGCAATATTCTCTTGATCAAAGCCTGATCTTGATCTGCTTTCCTGTGGGATGCTGTCAGTGGATGTGGCTTCCCACCTGGGCTGTTGTTTTCACATTGGTTTTCCAACCTTATCTCTATGTTGTGTTGTCTGCTCAGCTTCTCCACAGTTGCTTTCTCCATCATGAACCAGTTTAAGTTTTCAGAGAAAAGGGTGGGAGCATGGCTAGGTTTGGCCCATCACAGTGTCTCCGTGGTGGCCCATACCCAGCTGAGCAGCCTTTTTGCTGCCAGAAGGGGAGTACTGCCATGGAAGCCAATTCCTCATGAGAGGAAAAGTCAGCTTTGCTTTGGAGATGCTAGGCAACAGCCTTTGTGTGCCATTGTCTATTGAGGTTTGTGCCCTTGTTGGCTGTAGCCAGTTGTAGTTTCATCCAATTCACCTGGGATATTAGCTAGCTTGGACTTCAGCAAACCCAACTGAATGTGCAATGTTATGTTAAGTTCAGCAGAAACCTATTATTTTCTATAAAAATTATTTGAGTGTTGTCTTATTTTGGTGTATTCCTGCTAGGAAAAAGGAGATCCAAAGAAAAGCAACGAACAATATAAAGAGTATATTCTGTAGAAATGAGTTATCTCCTTGATGTTTGTTTGGGATTTCAGTGCCGTGAACATGTATAAAAACCATCAAATCAAACAGTTTTTAATAAACCGTCAAATCACATATTAAATATAAATAATGCAGTGCATCAGAAATTGCATTCGACATTAGGTTACTTTTCAGAAAATCTCTTTAATTGGAAATATTCCAAACAAATGAATATGGGAATAATCTGATCTTAATGCTTTGGGTAATTATAAGTAGAAGAAATATGGAGTTAATGAAACAAAACCAGAATCTGAGCTCTGTGTGTGTGTGTGTATAAAGCATAAGAAACAAGACACCAGAGGAGTTTGAAATATATGTCTGTGTTGAAAATATTGTCAATTGGGCACATTCCTTTGAAAAAACACGTTAATCATTTTCTGATGATCTCCTCTGAGGTTTCTATTGTTGCAACAACTTACACCTCCTACCTTGAAGTTGCTTACCTACAAAAGATTGTGTTGTATTGTTCAACATTCTTGTACCATGACCTCTCCTGTGAGCTATGAAAGATCTATTATGCCGAGTTTCATGCTCTAGGGTGGTTAAGGGAGTGTTGATTTACTGGTAGCATATGCAGGCAATAATTTTTAGTTTTTTCCCAGCACAAGACCCAGAATCCTGCCTCCGTTTGCAGCTGTGAGATGGCTGCACTGCTTGGCGTATTCCTGACCTAGGAGTTTTGGCCGGTCATGGATTTGTTGCATATTTTGTGATGTCATTGCAACTTTCTGTTTTTCTGAAAGTGACCAGAGGTTATGGGGTATAGAGTGACACATCTTGATTCCCATGAAGGGATTACAGCCACTGGGAGTGAGTTGATTCCCAGCCTTCACCTCCTGCCAGGCCCATAAAGATCAGTTCTTCTGCGGCAAATATGTTTCGCTTCCGATTTCAAACCAAAAGTAGGAGGAATTGTATTATATTTCTTAAAAGACTGGCAGTTGGCACATTCCTTTTATTGCACCACAGTAGGGAATACAAATGTTTTACAAATTAAAATAATCCTTACATGTTTTGGGGTTTTTTTCTGTGATCCATGAACATGGAAACAAACTTTGTAACATACTATCGTCAGCCAGGAGCGGTGTTATTGTGGCTCCCACATTCGTGCTTTTCCTGCGTCCATGGATATGTGTGCCTTTACCCCCACAAGTGCTATATACATGTAGTGTGGGTGAATGTGTGTATACAAGACACAAGTGTAACTTACACAAATGTAAGCGTAGTTGCCTCAGGGCAGTACCAAAGCCTGTGCCTCTAGATGCATGATGTCGGTTTGCATGCGCTGAAAAGTGACTTGTCTTAAAATTCATGCAGTTCTGGCGCATAGCACAAGCGTTGTGTTGATGCTGTCATCCCAGTCACCACCAGCAACAACAAAAAATACACAGTACTTTGTCATACAAAGATAACAAAAGGCATAGTGTGGTGAAAAGTAGGGCGTACCTAGATGGATGGGTTTCATAACCGCTCGTGCCCTTTTTTGCAGTCAATAATAATCTAAAATGAAACGCATGATAGGCTGTTTAAGAGGGAGAGATATATTTTATATTATCATTAATTCTTCCCTCCTGCTCTTAGGCCACACCTACTTCAAAAGTGAATCCAGACTCAGATCTTGACAGAGATCATGACCCTGTTGAAACCAATGGCTGTTTTATCCTGGAATTCAGTGGAGCCAGGCTTTCATCTCTGGTATTTTCCCCTGAACATGGCTTTTTTTGTGCTCTTGCTCCAGAGTGGTGTTTCTATTTCTCCTTTTTTTTTTTTTTTCCTTGGTTCCTCTGAAACTGCTTTGAAAGCTTACTTTTTTTTTTGAGCAATATACTGTAGATTTGTTCTTGAGTCTGAGAAAATGTGGGGAAACATCACTTCACTGCCGAGCAGATAAGGTTGAGTTGCAGTTAGTTATGTTTTTCTATACACTTCTGCTTTCATCATAAAATGTCTTTATTTTTGATGAAATGGAACAAGTAATGAAGAAACAAATCTGCCAAGGAGAATCCGATCTCTAACAGGCTGCAGAAATTCAGGTAATGAGATGGCTTGTGTCTCGACCTACAAAGCTAGGGCTCATAGAAACCTAGACGGAGGCAGAACAAAACAATCTTTAAAAAGGAATGCTTTCTAGCTCCCTGTCAATGTACAGTGTTATCATCATTGAAGTTAATGGTGGATTCCTTTTCCTTTTATTTTGATGCTTTAGTGTTGCATAAACAGTACCCACACCAACATTCAACGAAGTCATTCATTTTTGGAGGTAGGTATACCACAGTTGTGTCTGGGTTTGCTGTGTTTTTCTTTGTTATACGCAGACACAGTAATTAGACTTTTCTGAGGTCAACATTTTTTTGATATTTCAAGGTTAGGGACATTTGAAACAATGGCAGTTAGTAGAGGGCGTTGGTGACAGAGTTTGTGCAAGATCTTTATCATTCAGAAAACACGCAGAATGGAGGAGGTGGCGCATCGTGCTGTGCACTTGGTTTGGTTATGGTTGAAACAAATGGCCAATGAATCTTAGTTTAAATCTCCTGTTTGTGACCTCTAAGGATGGTAATACATTCTAGCTCTCACCCGCAATTCCTGTGTGTGTGCACAGGCACACATATGCACTGTTTTAGCTGAGCTAAAATTGCTAGTGAAGTCATCTCCAGCAACTCTTCGTATTACCCCTTTGAAACTCAAACCTACAGTTGTTTACAGCTTACAAAGGAGACCACAAGTTCCATTCTTTTTTTCCCTTTCCCCTTCCAATGGTTGGTAAGATTATGTCCCTTCATGACTTTTATGGATACTTCCTTTTTATAAAAAAGCAGAAATTTCAGTGCACTTCAGTGCCTACTTGCTCTGTCACAGCCAGTTGATCTTGTTTCCATCAAGTATTGCCTGTGAACAGCCAGGGAGTAACACCCTGGTCTCTGCATTGGACTTTGATTTCTTTGCCTTATACTCACTGTTCTCCACATTTTTGTGGCTGTGAAGAGATACTTGCAAATGTGAAAAAGAGTCTCCTCTGGTGTATTTGTACAGTCAGTTCACATTTGATATGAGTTTAGGTGAATGTGAGACACGAAGATTAAGCACTGCCTCTGTTTTCCCTTGTTTTATGAGAGCAATCACATTACTTTTAGAAGAAGCAAGAGAATGGCAAGCCAAGAAGCCCAAGCAGACAGACGATGTTTAATTTCGTAAACCAGGTATTCACATTATGCTGTGTTCCTATTGGAGTGGGACAGGATGCAGATCAGCTTGGTTGTGTGTTTTCAAACAGTAGGTTGTCAGAACTTAGAGCTATGAGACCGAAAGCCTGGCAGTGGTGGAGCAGCTGGAGATTTGAGCTAACCAGGGCACAGCACCTGCTTGCACAACCCTCCAAAGGGATTCTCCAAAATTTCCAGTGCTGCCAACAGCTGGTTGCCTTCTTCGCTCCGCCTGACAGATGCTGTTTTCAGTTTGGTGGTGATTGTAAGGAAGGGTAATACCCTTTATTTAAACCAGCTCTCCCCCATAAACCTTGCCTCCTCCATCACCTTAGGTAGTCCTGGCTGCCTTGTATTAGCATGGACTTTTAATAGGAGTTTGGAGTGTGCAAAAAAATTAGAAAGTGGCCAGGATTTTGGAACAGCAGTGTTGTGTAATTGACAATTTCTAGATGGGTTGGTTATTTCTGTTGCAGAGAAAGTTAGAAGAAATGCAAGGCAGTGAAGTTTTGGATGTACTCCAGTGCTGCATAATGATGGAGACCAATAAAATCAGTTAAAACTCTAGGCTTGCTGCTATTGCTTGCTTGAAACACTGGAAATCACATCAGGAGGAGAACAGAACAGGAAAAAAAAGAGGCAAAAAAGCACAGTTTTCTCAGGGAGCAAAATCTTTCTAATAAATATAGTTGTATGAGGTTTGTTTCACCCTTGATGAATCAGCTCAATGCTCCTGTGTACTTTTATGATGTATGCAATAGGAACTCAGCATGTATTCACTGGTCTTCAATGTTTTGTATTACCCCAAAACCATTTTGTACACCAAATGTTATATTGTAGGCTGAAAAACAATCATGAGCAATCAGAACACTGAGCATACAGTTTCTCCTGAGAAGTATTTGTATTTTAAGACGTTATGTCAGCATACTTTGGTATACAAGGCAGATCTGAAAAACTTTAGGAGAAAATGATGTCATCTGATGTTAATTCATGAGGAACTGATATATTATTGGAGAAAAAAGTCATTCTAGGTAGAATGAAAATAACTGAGCATAGTCATAAGTGCAAGTTCAGTAATAAATGTCCCTGTGAAACACAGAAACTGTTTTTGTGGGACTTCTTGGTTATTTCCCAAAGTGAAAGGATAAGTTTGTTTTCAAATAGAATTCTGTTACTATTTGTAAAAGGTAGGGGTTTGTACGTAAAAGTTGTTCTTTTGGAGGAAAAGGTATATTTTTGTTGTACACTTCTATTGCTTTTAGGCCAAAGTTTCATAGTCAGAATTCAGAAGCTGGGCAGTAATTCCCATACGAATGAGAAACTGGTGATAGAAATGAAGTGTATTTTTGGGGCAGCTTTGTGGCAATGTGCTTTATTGACTTCCCTGGATGTAGGCAAAACTCACCAGAGCTATCTGTTTGTTTGACAGAAATACCCCAAACATTCATTAACTACAAGTGGTATCCAGAAGAAGCTCCATCTTTCCAGTGTCCCCTTTCTCTTTGCTCTCCCATGCCTTTTGCTTGCTTTGCCTGAAATTATCTTCTCATGGTCCACAACCAGAAAAGAAAAAACCTCACTGTTCATCCACTAGCTTCAGTTCTGCATGAGCTTCAAGCGGTTTACAGCTTGGGTTGTCACACCTATTTTGGGTGCAAATGTTGTTAAACATTTGGTTCCCCTTGGCATTGAGCTGTAAAGACTTACTATAAGTCCTGGCTTTTACGAAGTCTGTGATTATTTCTAGATTTTGGATGGTACCCACGCCTCCCTGATAGCCACTAGAATATGGATCACATTCAAGCACGCACATACACGTTTTTTTAGAAAGGATTAAATGGCTTTTTGTAACTCCCTAATCCTACGTCAAAGGGTAGAAAATACAGGGTTTTTTTCGCCCGTGAGCTGGATGGACATCAGAGATTCTTCTCTTTCCTTGGGTCCTACAACCCGGCTTTGAAATACCTTTAAAAGAGATGAAAAGGGTGTAGTTGTAGCTTTAGAACCATGAACTTTGCACATTACTGAAATAAATGGTTCTCCTTTTTGTTCTGGGATCCAGGTTTAGATAATAGACAAGTAAAAAAAAAAAAATAATATGGATGTCTTCTATGTTATTGTCTTCTGAGAATTTTAATTTATTTTTGGGGTTTGGAAAGAAAAGCTTGCCAAAAAGGCCTAGTGTATTGAGGTGTGAAATTGAAGGAGTTGCTCATTCTTATGATCCAGACACTGTGCCCTTTCACAGGGTTAACATAAAAAGAAACATACTGGAAAACACACACCTCAGTACGAAAAATTCCTTAAATTCAGGGTGTGTTGATACAAAGTGAAATTTCTACAGTGTGGAAAGCATTAAACCTGATCCAGAAAAAATGTGAGGTGCCCCAGCCATTGAGATGTGAATCTCTTTAATCCGCACAAGCATTAGAAAAATCTGAAACATGTGAAAGTTCAAAAGCTGCAAAGCCATTACATGACTTCTTATTCATTTCTCAAATATTGTAACTTTCTATTGAACTGTGAAAAGGCTTTTTCTTGTGTTATTTTTTTTTTCCTTTTCATAAGCAATAGATCAGTTGGTAATATGTTACTGCACATTGTGAAGCTGAAAGTTAGTTTCACTTGGTTATATCTACTTGGATATAAATTCTTGATTTATTTTAGAGGATTTATGTAGCATTTCAATAGTGGGTAACTTGCACCTTTTCAGCAGCTGCTGTGAGGGCGGGGGATAAGGGCAAGACTGAGTACAAGCTTTAATTTTTTTTTGAAGATCAGTTTCACCGTAAGTGTAGAGGTCGTTTTATGGACTAGCTCTAACTTTGCATGAGGATTTTTTTAACTGTATGTGTGCTAATTAAAAAAAAATACACACACACACACACACACCCCAACCCAAAAACAACAAAACCCCACAAACTTAACAAAGTTAACAAAACCAAACCTGAAGCAACACAAAATACCTTTTCTTAAGCTTAATTTCACAGCTCTGAAGTACACCAAGAGGACCTTCAAATCTGGAGAAAACTTACTTACTTCAGAGAAAACAGTAAGTTTGTAAAGGGATGGACCGAGTTGGTAAGAGAAATGCTCAGCCCAGAGATTTCCCACTATGGACAATGCTCTAAAGTCCATGTGTGCCTGACTCCCAGGGCCAGATGTGGAGACTCTGGCCCCAGGCTGTCCTTGTGCAGCCACAGCAGCCAAACCTCCTGCAGAGACCTGGGCAGCCTGGCAGAACTGGCTTTCCCTCTATGGGAGTATTAATTTGTTTTGCATCTGCAATTGTAGTTTTGGGCTTATTTTTGATACCTTTCCCCTTGCTGTGGTCAGTTAAGGCAGCCCTCAAGTTTTCACATAGTTGTCTCACTGGGCTGTGAGTCATGCTGCGGGCTGCTTGCTTAAGTGAAGTTACTTGCTGAGATAAAGTTGCTGGGGAGGAGGAGTCCCATGAGTCTAATGGTTTTGTTCTAGGAGCTGCCAGGGATGTAGTGTTACGCTGACATGTCTGAAACAAAAACAGATCTTCATATATAGGGTAACAGGCCTTCTTAAGGGCAGGGAGAGTGGAAAGTTTCATGTTGATTTGCCATTTGAAAATTGGCCACAAATTTTTTGTCAGTGAAACTCTTGTGAGAAGATAATGTACTGACAAAAACCAGTTGGAGTGGGTTTTTAAAATGGCATGCAACTGCACAATCTGACAAAGAGACTTTTTTGAGTCCTCTCCCCACAACAAATGTCTTCAACGCTTAAAAAGACAGGGAGAGGTTTGTTTTCCACATGAAAATAGTTGGCAACCTGACTTGCCAAAGGATATATCAGAAGAGCTGAGGTAATCCAATAATTTTTGAGGTGGCGAAGCAGAAAAGTACAAGTGCTCTGCGGGCTAGAGATGGGGGTGGCTGCAGGAGCGGAGAGGAACGTCAGCTGAGAACTCCAGGATCTCTGGAGGAGACCACGTTCTCAAGCAGTGCTCATCATTTAGAATTATAAAACCTAAGCAAAATAAAGGTCTCAAACCTGCGCCAAGACCCAAAGAGTTTAAAGGTAAACATTAGATAAGGATTAGCTGTAGTCATTCTGTCCCTTGCTGCCAAAGCCTTGCAGCACAACAAAGGGCTATTGATCAAAAAGGTCATGTAGAAGAGGGCAGGGTTTGAAGAAACTGAGTTTAAAAGAAAAAAAAAAAGCCCAAATGAGACAAATACAGAAATAGTAACTTGGACATGAATGGAGTTCTGTACATCAGGCATTTCTCACACGCATTCTTTATTTCTCTGCACAGATACAGTGAATATCTATAATTCTCTTGGGTTCCCTCTGTAGTCTCCAAAGCTTGAAATGGCAAGCAATTGCACGCATATCCCTTTAAATAAAATGGAAAAGGTAGCAAAAGAAAGCATGGTGCTATGCTTAGGTTCTTGACTTCTTCTACTCTACAGGTCTTGCAGGGATGCTTAAGGCTGCTCACACACATGATGGTAGCCAGTGGCTACTGACTTATGACTCCAGTATTTAGGCCTTCATATGGCAGTAGCAGCTTCTAAGGGATATGCTATGAACAACCTGTTGTTATCTTGATTTTCACCAAAAAGGCTTCCCCCCTACCCCACCCTGAGATTGTGGGAATGGGGAATAATTCTCTGTAGCTGGGGTTGCCCCGCAAGTTGTCTCATATCCTGAAAAATATTAATAAAGGGCAATTTACTCTGGTGAGGCTGCTGTAAAGAGATGCTAAAATACAGAGATTCTAGTGTCATCCGCAGATGACAATTTGCTAAGTGTGTTTGTGTTTTGGGGGCAAGCGGAAAGAGAGCATTCCCTCTGAATGACAAGTGCCAATCTCATAATGTCATATTACTATTACGGATGAATAAAGAAAAAGGCCCATTATGTTATATCTAACTAGAAAGAGACCTAACAAAGAAAGACACTGTGTTGTTAGTGAGAGGAAGGATAGACTTGTGGTTTAGGGCACAGGAGATGTTGGTTCAAGTTTCTGGCTCTGCAAGAGACTTCCTCTGTGACCCTGAGTGACTCGTGTACTGCCATGCTCCAAAACAGCAGGAGCACCCAGATTGGTAGAGAGATTTCCTGGAGAGATAGGTTCCCATTTAGGCACTGGAATGGGTGCCCAGATCTTCAAGAATGGGCAAAAAGGTCTTTTGAAAATCTACAGTAAAAGTAAGAGCTACAGGGCTTGAAGCCTATTTTTTTTTTCTCCTTTTTTTCCCTTTTCCCTTTTCCTATGAAAGTCTGGCTCTGATGCTGGTTATTGAGCATTTGAAAATCTGATCCTTGACCTCTCCTGGGATTCTCACTCTTAGTCATCTTAAGGCATGGTTTCCCAGCTGAAAATGGGGATAACAATGTGTCCTTTATCCTGCCGTCTGCCAGTTTTGTCTGTGTAGATGTCAAGGCTTTGGGGGGAGAGACTGCCTTCTACAATATACAGGTATTTAATCCTAGTCTTTCAGAGGTATTGGGAGAATCAGGGACTTTAGACATCAGTGTGATGAAAAGTAACACGTAAATGATGGTAAAAGCAGTGATTTTTGAGTAAGTGATGAACTCGGCTCCATAGTATGAAAACTGGTTTAACTTGTTATAGAAAGAGAAGACAATCTGGGTCAGAGTCAGGATTTCTTCAAGACTTGGGAATGTTGAGATCCAGACTTGTGGGTTAAACACATCTCTACCCAGAGTTAGATTAGAGTCTGTGTCGAAGTATGTTTTCAATTATATTCTGTTAGAAAAGTAATGCTGAAATTTATCTTAAGTTGTCACAGTGCTTCAAAGCACGGGCTTTTCCTCTCTATAAGTCCTTGAACAAACGCAGGATGTGTTGAGGCAAAACTGTTTCCAATTAAGTTGATGCATTCTATTCTTTAATGTTTCAGGACTTCAAGTTAAAGAAAAAATCCTGTAGCCAGAGTTCAGAAGGATGATTCAGATAAAATTGCCTGGAAAGCAGTCATTTGCCTGAATTTTTGTGGCTGCTATGTGTCGGGTCCTCAGATAGCACAGGGTGACACATAACCATGAACTTCACTGAAATTCTGTTGACTAACATCGACTGGGGATCCGGCTCTTCTCTGTGCTGGGTCACTGAATATCTAAGAGGGCCTCGAAGCATATGGGTTAAGGGAAATAAAAGTGATTCCAGGTTATTTTTCAGATGTAAATTTTTGCTGTAGTAATTATCGTTCAGCAGAACAATTTTTTGAAGTTCTGAGGGTTTTCCCCTGCCTAACTGAAGCATTCCTGCTCGTCACCCATCATTTGGTGGACTGTTACCCTGAAAACTTCTGTCATGTTGAAGATTAAAACGGGATTAAGAGTGAGTAATGGGTTTTCAGGTAAATTTATGTACACACACAGCACATAAATTGTTCAGGTTCCGTTCTCCAGCTCAGGACAAATACTTGCATGTTTACACTTGATGCTCTCATTTGTCAATTCTTGGAGCTGCTGTGGCAGGGATCCCTGAACAAAGCACCTGAGCAGTTTTCTGTATGTTCTTTCTTGTATGTGCCACCTCCATCCCTGCTCCCCCTGCACAAACACTGCTCTGCTGAACCCTGGGCAGCAAGGTTATGCCAGAGCTTCATTTGAGTCACTGCTGTTGGCTGCTTTGCAATGCCCGACCTGCTCAATTTCATTGTCCCTCAAGGCCAAACTTAAGACTACTCAGAGCACGTACTCAAACTGGCTTTGGCAAAGGTAAAAGATAAGTGGAAATGATGGTAAAAAGAAATCCTTGCAATTTTGTGGTACCAAATAAGGAACAAAAATCATTTGACATCGGAACAAATAGCCAGTTTCTCACTTTGGCTGTTATCCTGTTGCAAGAGTATGTGTGACTGGCACTCAGTGCTGGAGCAGTTTTGGATTTTTTAGACTTTGCAAGAAAGCTCCCCCCCCTTCATTTTTAGGAGTGAAGTTTATTGTGGACAAAGATGTCACTGAAGGAATCCTGCTAACGTTGTCCCCTTAGTTGGAAGAACTTTGTGCAGGTATTCAGTGTTGCATTAACTATCTGTAGGGAGCTATAAGGAAAAACTCTTTATAAATCACTGAGTAGCTTTGCTGAAGATCAGAATGTTTCTTCAACTTCTCTTCACAATAAAAATCTCATCTGTGGGACCCTGGATAATCTTTTCACCATTAACATAATCTGTTGTGCATCGTGTAAGGTACTGTGCAGTGATAGGGGTGTAAGAAGAGAAAAACTTAGATTTCAGTTTCCTAGTTGGTTTTAGTGTGTTTAATACCTGTGTTAAACGATCAAGTCATTTAGAAGTTGAAATATTGAGTTAGGTTATGGATCCAAATTATCTAGTTGGCCATAACTTTGAACCTCCTTACACTTGGTCCTGTTAAAATTAGGTACAAATTACTTCGGTACTTTTAAAAGATCACTTTGAAATCCAAGCCCTGAAAATCCTTGGATTGTGGAGTACCTTTCCCTTGTGGATCACATTGCTCCTTTCCTTGATTACTACAGAAAAGTATTTTGTCTCTTGCTGCAGGTATACAGGTTAATGGTCCTTTCTGAAGACAAGGAGATAAGTGTCCTGAACAAGCTGCTGATCCTGGCTGTTCTGGGTTGGCTTTTCCAGGTCCCATCGGTTCCTGAAGAGTTGTTTTTTACCACAACATTAAACCACACTGTAAATCAGATGGGGTTCTTATTTAGACTCTTTCTTGAAGTCAGGTCAAACCCCTCTTCCATATAAACCTTTCAAAGTTTTTGATGGCAAGCTGTTTTAAATAAACATCCTGGACTCAGAAGATACTGGAATTTGGTCATATTTTAATATATGCACCATGGGATAATTGTTCTATTTCAAGATGATGTTTGGTTGTACTATCCTTGACGAGTGTGCTGTTTGCCTTGTCTGTGTTTGTAATCTTAGCAGTATGTTCTTTTCATAGAAAGAGGGTATGCTTATCTCTTAGTATAAATAAGAAAACCCAAGAAAAATAACCACAGTGTGACATGGGTCTCCTTAGAGCTGAGGATAATATTGTGAAAGCCCTCTTAGTGAGGGATAAAAAAACCCTACTTTTATTGTGCTTTGGAAAAATGTGGAATCTTAGATCTCATTCTGGAAGCCTGGGCTGTGACTACTTTCTGCCTAGCAGGGTGCAAATATTGTCTTCTGTGTAGAACTCAATATCCTGGTCACCACTTTGATTAATAACTGACTGGCTGATTGAGTCCTGCCCACTTTCTAAACCACAGCAGAAAAGCATTTCAGTGAGATGTCAAACTGAGACTATTTGAATGAGCAGATTTTAAAAAAAGAAAAAAATCAAGGTTGAACGTATGTAATGACAGTGTAACAAACTCATTTGCTGTAAATGGACAGGTGTTTGACTTAAAAAGAACCAAGAAATCTCCTTCCAAACCAATTAGCTTAAGACATTTTTATTTAAAGTCTAACATATATTCAAGAGTTTAATTAACATGCTTTATTATTTACACTGAGAATGTATTCTGAAATTATCGTGTTGTTCCTGTAAATGCACTAGTTTCCTGCAGACACAGGAATACATGAATCATAGAATCATAGAATGGTTAGAGTTGGAAGGGACCTTAAAGATCATCAAGTTCCAACCCCCCTGCCATGGGCAGGGACACCTCTCCCTAGAGCAGGTTGCTCCAAGCCCCATCCAACCTGGCCTTAAACACTTCCAGGGATGGGGCATCAACAACTTCCCTGGGCAACCTGTTCCAGTGCCTCACCACCCTCACAGTAAAGAACTTCTTCCTAATATCTAATCTAAATCTCCCCTCTTCTAATTTAAAACCATTACCCCTCGTCCTGTCACTAGACTTCCTGACAAAGAGTCCTTCCCCAGCTCTCCTGTAGCTCCCTTCAGATCCTGGAAGGCTGCTCTAAGGTCTCCCCGGAGCCTGACTGTAACATCAAGCTATATGCATTGCCCAGTGCATGTGTTATGGAAGAGTGCAACAAGATTATATCATCCTTTTCTTCCTACAACCCTTAAAACATATTTAGAGGACAAATCACAGCTGCTTTTGTCCAAAGAGCATCAGTGGTTTTTATGACTGGCAAATACGACTGGCGACGTGACTCAGCTATAACAACAGTGACCTAGATCTTGCACTAATGGACATTATCTCGATCGTCATAGTGGAGACATCTGAATGCTTCAGTTTTGCAGGAGTGAGACTATGGGCAGACAGATTATACACTAGCGAGCAGATCCCTAATGGTCAAAACTGCTGTGCTGTATTGACATATGGTTTGAGAGAGACAGTTTAAATATTATCGGTAGCTTTTCAAGCATCGAGTAAATAGGATGTAGCAGGAAGTGTTATGGATGAGATAGCAAAGTTATGGATTTCAACACGAGCTTAACTTAAACGAGACTATTTCCAGCAATAATTGATATATGTTTATAATAGGACAAAAGACAGCTGGGACATTACAGAGACATTGCCCAATCTGTCTTTTGACAGAAGGGTAGTAGAATCATAGAATGGTTAGAGTTGGAAGGGACCTTAAAGATCATCAAGTTCCAACCCCCCTGCCATGGGCAGGGACACCTCTCCCTAGAGCAGGTTGCTCAAAGCCCCATCCAGCCTGGCCTTAAACACTTCCAGGGATGGGGCATCAACAACTTCCCTGGGCCACCTGTTCCAGTGCCTCACCACCAAAGTGGTGTATTATTTGTATTTTGAACCTTCCCAAGGTGACTGGCATTACACACTTTTACCTGATTGCTGCTCATGGTACTAATTTGATTTCAAGCTTACTTTGAGAGAAAAGTGTGTCTGTTGTGACAAAAGCAACCTTGCACAAAATATTTGGGACCAACACATTAATAGTGTGAGTGTGAGGCCAACTGAAGATGGCCTGATGACTCTAGCTTTAGCCAACTAACACTGTGAGTTGTTAGTTCATAATAACTCATTGAGTTATTCATGTTCCTGAAGTTATGCATGCACCAGAAAAGCTCTGGTGGCTCAAAGATTAAATTACTTTCCTTCTCTTTTGTCCTTCCTTTCTTTCCTTCCCCTCCCCACCCTCTGTCTGGCTTTTCAAAGCATGTATATTGATTTTTGGCCCTAAATTATCACTGAGGCAATGATGGACAGAGAATTTCAATGTGGCGTTGTTATGCAGTTGTCAGTATCTTTTTTTTAACTAACAACATGCAGATAGTAACTTTTTAGGGTGCTCAATAGTTGCATTAATCTAGCAGTATAAAAATGGTTGCTATAGCAGAAAAAAATACCTACCTTCTGGCTAAGTTAGGACTGCATCTACAGCACTGCAAAGAGATCCATCAGTGCCTAAGGGCTTTAAGTTGAGTCTTTACATGAATTCATGGATGAGTTTACTTGGAGAACATTGACTGACACTGGAAAACAGAAGCTGGACAAAATTAACAGCAAATCCTCTCAGCAAAGTGTATCTGTTGACTGTCAGCTGCCCTAGATTTTAGAGTGCAAAACCACTCAGACGGTTGCTGAGCATCAGTGGCTCAGAGAGTTGGGGAAATTAGCCTCTGATTGTGAGAATAATTGGATTCCATTTGGGGAACTTTCAAACTTTTACTATTTTAAATATTAGAGTGCAGGTAAAGTGGTTTCTTTTCATTACTGTATTTGAAAAGCTGGAGGGTATTTTCTTTCTGTTATTTTAGTGCCTAATTCTCCTCAGAGTATCTTAGCATACATGCTCCTTTGGTGGCCTTACTAAAGCACCTCCCTCCCTTCTCCTCCTCCTGCCCCAGAACACCCTGTAAGTGGGTCAATAAAAACTGTCACAGTGAGAACAATGGCTCCAAATGGCAAAACAGACATCACATTCAAACATCCCAAAAACATGCATCCCACTTGAATAGCCCGGCTCTCCCTTTTATGATAGGTAAGGTTTCAGGGAGGCTTGAGAATATAAGAAGAGTAAACCCAGGATTGTTAAAAAAAAACACCAAAAAGTCATAAAACCCCCTCCCATTTGTTTCTCTTGAGGCTCTGTAATGTTTCCTGCAAGTCTGTAGAGGGGCTATATTTGCAGCAGTAAGTCTATTTATTTTTATCTCTGATACAGTGCTAAACAAAGGGATTCTTTTTCCCTTTTATCTTTCTAAACTGAGTTTATGGGAGGTCTCTCCTTTTTTCTCAACCCCAAACTGATACAGATAATAATTCACATCCTCTTTGGTTGCTCTTTCCAGTACTTCATGAATAGCTGTTAATCTTAATGATCCTTCAGTCCTATATTTGAATGGACCACTACCCATTCCCCATCCACTCTGGGGGACTCAGAGCACTGCCACTCAGGGCATACATATTAATTAGACAGAATTGTATAAGCAGTTTTTTTCGAAAACCACCAAGGCCAGTTAGTCATCCAGACATTACATAATAAAAGTTCATAAGCTGAAAAGAACGTTCTCAACCATTTATGCTCAGTAAAAGAGAGGTTTGAAAAGTACAAATGGAAATTAGATTTCCTGAAGTTCAGAAGCGAAGCATTCCCCTTAGAAGTAACACAAATCACCACAATTAATAATTTAACTGAAAAGGCTTATATAAACGTGGATACACATGCATGTGTATGCATTGTTATCTATCTGTGCATTTCCTAGAAGTTGGGTTAGGAGCTTAGACTGGAACAAATCTGGCTGCTAGAGAGAGCTCCCTGCATTCAGTGAGACATTCCATGGCCACAAATGCTAATCAGCACAACTAAGACAGCATCACACTTCAGTGACCACAAAAGAATTCAGTTTTGATGTGAGATGTGGAGGTAGAAGAATTGCCTCCATTTGGGTGTCAGCGAGGCTATAAAATCCAGAGCAAAATGCACTGCAAGGGAGAAGGGATGAAAAACCACTTGCAGACAGGGACAAAGTGAAGGATCCAGCAGGAAACAGAAAGGAGAAACTGTGGAAAATTCATATGGTCCTGACAAAGAATCTATATGAATGTCCAGAAGAATGCATTTTTCTACTTATCCAATATAAACAGCAGAGGGAATTTGGGAAGCTGGGTCCTAGGTACGTGGAAACTTGATCAGTTATTCCTGATTATCTTGTTATAATTCGTGTTATGTGGCTTAAAGTGCCCCTTAAATGTCAGGAGAAGTTGTGGAGATGGATATTATCAGTAAATCACAGAATACTGCATTGGAAGGGACCTCAAAGATCATCTGCTCCAACTTTTCTTGGCAAAAGCATGGTCTAGACAAGATGACCCAGCACCTTGTGCAACTGAATCTTAAAAATATCCGATGTTGGGGATTCCTCCACTTCCCTGGGGAGATTATTCCAATAGCTGGTTTTTCTCACTGGGAAAATTTTTCCTCTCGGGTCCAATCGTAATCTCCCCAGGAGTAACTTGTACCCCTTGTTTTTTCCACATGTCTCATTGTAAAAAGGGAGTCTCCATCTTCTTTGTAGCCAGCCTTTAAATACTGGAACACGGTGGTAAGATCTCCCCTGTTATTAATGTAGTATGTTCAACTGTCTTCAATTTACAGGGACAATATCTGGTTCTTACCTGTGAGACTTGTGGAAATTGACTCTGCCACCTGTGTGCTTGAGCAGATCTCTTGTCAGTGTAATGCTGCCTAACACGGTGTCGGGAATTGGTGACAAGGTGCCAGAGTGTGTCTGCGCTCGTTGTAGCATGACGACTAGCAACATGCCAAGCTACCACTCTTTTGTAAGTGAGAAGCATCATCAAATGTGGTGAGCCAATTTTCCTCCTATAGATCCTTGGAGTAGGAGCTACAAATCCTGTTCTTGTGCAGCCTTGGGTGTGCAAGGGGGAATGGCGCCTTTTAATACCAAATGTATCCATGCTTTTTCTTTTTTGACTTAGAAGTCATTTGCAGAACTTCAACCTGGATTACTTGAAATAATAGAGCTGTCACTAATAGGATATTTTTTAAAACTGGGTGCAAATTACACCCTTTTGCAAGACCCTGCTGGGTGATAGCAGAAACAAAACAATAGAAATGAGGCAGACCAGTGAGAGGAGGCAAACATAAATCTAAGATGCTGAATCCTAGGGAGACAAGAGTAGCTTCCATTATGAATAATTCTGCTTCTCTTAATTTATTTCCTGTCTCCATCCCCCAGTGTTTCTATTACTCTATAGGGCATCATATTACTGATTTAGATCAATAGTAGACTTCCCAAGACGTTTGTCCTTCATCCAGTTTCACAGGCAGAATAGTTGAGAGGGTGTGGACATTAAAGGGAAACAAAGAGCGATGCTAATTTCAGTATTTCTTCGTTCGTAAATCAAACTTTGTTTTGCATGAGTCTCTTTAAAATTGGTCTTTGCAAACATACTATTTTAATTGTTTGTTTTTTTTTAATGAGAGAGACTGCAAATATTGTCCTGATGTGTCCTGGATATAAAATGGAGAGCTAAATGATGTAGCCTTGATTTGGAAAATCTGTTGTATTTAGTTCTGGCTTAGCCAGTAAAGCAGTAGTTCACAAAGTGTTCACAAGCTGTAGAAAACGTGTGTACAGTTCTGTATATAACTAGAAGGATTACTGATAGGTTTTCAGATAACATTATCGGTCAGAATACGACTATTTCAAAATCTAACTTTCACTTTTGCTGCTTAGATTAATTTGGGGGAAAAACAATGCTGTTAGAAATACTTGTAAAAGAGTCCTGAACCAATATAATCTCCCCCTTTCTGAATGTCATAGAAAACTGTTTGTTTTCTTTTTTTCCCATTCCCTAAATAACTTTTGGTTTCCTGGTAACTCTTAGGCTCATTCTTTTAATCACTTATCAACAAGTAGAGCTGATGGGTAGGGGTCTAGAATATTTCCCCCATCCCCACAGGCATTTTCACAGTGCAGCTGTGGATCATGTGAACATATTCATGTTTCCTTCACAGCTGACGCCCTGCAAATGTCTGGCATGCCTGGAGATGGTAAACGTGTTCAGAGCAAAAGGAGCTTTCTTCTTAGAGGGACAGCATGTCAATTTTCCAAGAGGCAAGGGAATTTGAAGTGAAAATAAGGGTTTCTTCAATTGCATTAAGACAATACAGACAGACCATCAGTGAATGAGAAGAAAGTGTGTCACACTGGGATATGGATCTAGGAATCCAGGCATCGGGAAAACAAATAATTTTCTTTATTTTTATTCTCTTAGAAGTAAAGGTTTCCAGAGGAAAAAAAGCTAAGCATTTCACAGACTTTAGATTTTTAGCTTTGTTGTTTTTTTGTTTGTTTGTTTGTTTTTTTTTAATGAGAGATTTTCCTTAGCTGTCTCTTTAAAACTCTTTTTGCTGTGAAGATTATTAAAATTTTGACAGCTGTCAGACTAGGGATATGCTGAGAATGCTGCCTATCACACTGACCAACTGTGTCACTGCTTCTTTGTTCTTCCATCTGCCTGTCTTTTCCCGTTTGTCATTTTTGTCCCACTCTTATACTCTAAGTGCCTCTGAGACAAGCAACATTTTTGCAAGGTGTTTTGTACAGCACCTACACAATTGCTCCTGATGCATGTCATCCACTCTTGTTTTGTTCCATTTACCAGGTTCCCTTTTCTAGCTGAAAAACTCTAGCTGAAACACCAGGTGAAAAAAGACCAGCCCATGTTATACCAAACACAGGAAATCTCACATGAATGCAATTATAATTTTGACAAGAGTCTAAAATGTTTAAAGAAGAATCTCCAAGGCATTAACTTCTGTCAGTGCTTGCTTCTTCTCTAAAGCAGAGCTCATGCCTTTATGCAAGGATTGAATAATCCAGTCAACTAATTAACTATACTTGCTGTCATTTTTTTGAACCCTTTCATTTGGCAGTGCATGCATGTTTCCTTCTGTAACCTAGTGAACCTAATATAAGGCAGTGAATTGTCATTTGAGCTGATCTAACCATATTCTTTTCTCTATTTAAGGAAATAATAAGGCTACAAGGACACATTTATTTCATATGAAATTATTCAGGTCTTTTGTATTCAGTGAAGCTCATTCAAACAAAAATCTGATAAAGGAATAAATATGTAATGATGAGTAAAATAATGCATACTGGGTATAGATGACACGTCTAATTCTAATGTTAACAGACTTGGTACCAGAAGATGGACATTTATGCTTCTCTATTCTGCATTGCATAAATCATCTGATTAAGTATGTTAGGCTTATATGCCAGCAATGTGCACAGCTGGGTTTAAGATTAACCCTTAGAAAACATACCTGTCCCCACAACTTTCTTTTCTTCTGGTAGTACGTGCTCCATAACTACCTCTGAACTGCTGATCTTTCCCAGTCTTTTTCAACAGGAGGGATCCGGTCTACTGAAGGCTTTCTGCTTTGCTGAAATCTATCCACCTTGGGACTTCTCCCACCAGTCCTCTCCAGCTGCAGCAGGCATCTGCTTTGTAATCACAGCATCTACTTCCTTGAATCGTGAAGATGGGTCATCTTTCATACTACTGCACTTCTCCTGTCCTAATAAGGATATTAAAGATGAGGTGACCCTTGGTATCTGAGAATAGTCACATAAAGCACACAGATACATGGATGGATAGATTGTTTCTCCAGTGGATGTCCTGTTTCTGAAAGACTCCTTGATATTTCAAGTAATATTTCCCCGTTTCCTAGATATATTTGACAGTCATAGCCCAGCTACAGGATGGCCAGTTTCCAAGCACTCACCAATGCTTTAGGCCTCTCAAACTGTAAGGAAATGCATTTTCACCATTTGCAAAAGTTCATATTTTGCTAAATTATTGTAAAAAAAAAAAATTCCAAAACAAACCCACAACCAACCACAAAAAAACCCAGCACTCCCAGCTTCCACTACTTTTCAGTACTAGAAACAAAGCAAAACTCTTGTCTCATACCACAAGAGACTCTGCATTTCTGTCTTGCAGCTTGTCTTTTTAGAGGGGGATAGAAAGGAATGGAAGTGTCAGTCTCTGAATAATGACTTGTCTTTTTCCTATGTAAAAGTTCTTCAAGAATGAAACGCATAAATTTTACCAAGTCACTATGAAGCAGAAAGTTAAACTGCAAAATGGAATATTAACAGTGATTGCATTTGTTTCTTTTTAGTTTAAATATCAATATGTTAGGACAGGGAAAAAAAAAAAAAGAATCAACTGTAAATAGAATCATAGAATGGTTAGAATTGAAGGGACGTTAAAGATCACCCAGTTCCAGCTCCCCTGCCATGGGCAGGGACACCTCCCACCGGACCAGGTTGCTCAAAGCCCCATCCAGCCTGGCCTTGAACATTTCCAGGGATCGGGCATCCACAGCTTCTCTGGGCAGCCTGTTCCAGTGCCTCACCACTCTCACAGTAAAGAATTTCTTCCTAGTATCTAATCTAAATACTACCATGTTAGGACTGATCTTTCTGTTGCTTGGCAGAATAATTTGGTGCTTCACTGTGAAACAGAGACATACCTTCTTAAACATATTTTAAGGCATGAGACCTGGTCTTACTCAAAGAAACCCTTTCTGTGTGTCCAATCCCATCTTTCTTAAATCTTATAGCTTTGAGGGAAAAGCTCTGTGTATACAACTGAGGGTATAGAAGCTTGGACATGTTAGCAGGAATAAGGCAGTTCAACATAGTGCATTAGCGAAATAGAATGAAGATAAACGTCTGCTGAAAGCAAGTCCCACCCACACACCAGCTCAAGCAAAGTGAATGAAACAGAGAGGCAAGAGTAACCGCAATGACATGCAGCAAGATGTTATGCCTTCAGTCTGCGTTCTGCCTCTGAGTAGTCATTTGATAACACTGTGATCCGGGAACATAATCATTTCTTTTTCTACATTACCATAGCATGACCTGCTCTGCTTTAAAAGTAGATCTTCTGTGATTATTTCTGTCCCCTTCTTACTTTATGTTCTGTTCTGTATCGATGAGGATAGAACGTTTTATACAGATTCATCAGGGAAATTATTTTTTTGGGGGGTTGTTCAAGACTTTTTACCTTTACACTAACAGGGCTTCTAAGCTTGTGTTTGCTTGAGATAAACTGCATTTTGCATCATCTTCACCTTCACATTTGGGGTCATTCCCTTTACCTCTCTCTGTTATTAGCCCTAAGACATATTATCTTATATCGCCAGGCATTCTGTCATGTCTCATTCTTTGACTGAATAAAAACCACTTTTGGAAGACGGGAAATGAAGGGCTGGATTAAATTCTGTAGATATGCATGAGGGTTTCCCCCTTTCTGCATCCAGGTGGTACTTGTGGGAAGCAGCTGCCTTGATTTTTTTCCATCTTTCTTTTGTGGAAACCATACAACCTGGAGCTTTGTGCAAGGCTGTGTTTATACATCACCTCTTGTATGCAATATCACATTCAGATCCAACTTTATGGGAAGGGCAGCAGGTTCTATATACCAAAGGAGGCGTAGCATGGATACAGCAACAGGCAACCACAAAGCAGCTTGGATGGACTTTAGTTGGGTACTTCAAAATCAGCAATACTGTAAGAGGTAAGACCTTGGCTCTAAAACTTCTCTGCCTTTCCCCTGGGGATCATGTGGTAAGAATTTGCTGCTCTCTGGAAGAATTTGAATGAGTCTCAGTGTGTGATGCTTTTCTTTATAAGTGCTCTATTTTGAAAAGGCCATGGAACTCTTCTAATGAAATGAGCGTGTATCGGTATTTTCAAACAAAGATATTTCTAGACGTATTTACCAAACTACTTGGATGCTACTGAAGCTACTGGATAGGGAAACCTCTTCAATATCTATTAGCATTTGGGGATGAAACAAACAAATAAACTTTCCTCATTTCTGTTTTCAAGTAAGTCATGTTAGTGTTACTGCCAATAATACTCTCTTCTGTATTTTTTATACACATGAATATCATGTACCTATGTTGGTATTCTTCGGGGATTAATATATTGTCTTGATTGTTTAAACCATATTATGTTAGTCATCCCACTGAAGTCAAATAGGAGTATCCACACAAGGAAGGAATGTAGGTCTGAGCCTTTGATTCCTGTAGCATTCTTCTTTAACCAACCCAAAATATTACTTTGTGTTTGGATTATGTTCAGTTGCAGCTGAGAGATGACTGTTTGTCTTTCAGATTCCATTCACATGACTATCTTTTCATAACTGATATACGATAATTTATACTACATGCTCTCAGGACTATGTCATGTGAAAAGTAATATTTAGATAGCCAAATATCTGACACAAAAAGTATACGACTATCACACACACACATGCTTAAAAGTCCAAGAAATCACATTTCCCAAGTTGCTCATATCTTTCCCTTTCACTGTTTGTGTTGGTTTCCTTTCAATAAATACAACTGCAGATCTTTGGCCTGCGCTACATGTCAAATAAGGATAAGAACCCTCTTCATGGAAGTCAGTTTTCAAACGTACATGGAACAGATATGTAAATCTCAACAATTTCCCTATATATCTTTAAACTGTCAGATTGTGCATGTGCAAAGGGTAATTTGTACATGCAAGAATCTATTTGTGACAATTAAACAATTTGTGTGTGGAAAATAACACGTTTAGAGCATGTATTTCGGCATTGTACACACTTTGCCAGAGTAGTTGATGGAACGAACATTGAATACCTCATTTAAGGACACAGAAATACAGAACTGACTAAAGTGAATAAAAAGGAGAAGAGAACAAAGGATTTTGATATTTTTCCCCTTAAAATATTTTGCTACTTTCTGAGTAATTTATTTTGTATACTGTCTTGCTTAAATCAACTTCATAGAGAAGCTTGCTGAGTTTTTCTGGTTTTATTTTTTTTTTTTTTTATTACTTTGCAATTGCTGGGGAAATTGTACCTAGCTGGAGTTTAGATTTAGAAGTATTTAACTGCCCTATTTGCATCTGCATTAACATATAATGCCATTTTTAATTCTGTATTTATCACAGGAAATTTTTTGCTTGTAAGATGTACTTCTGGGAATATGTTAATTGTCCTGTGTCATGATATCACTCCTGAAAGATGTAAGTCTTTAAATATTAGAGTTCAGTAGGACTGCTCTTAATCTTTACTATCATAATGAATACTGAATATCAGACCTTTTCAAAGATCCAAATTGGAAACATCTTTAATCTCACTAAAATAAGTGGAAGCTCGACACGTGTACATATGAAAGTAGGGGATTGTTACCCCAAACATACCTTGCAAAGATAATTGGAAAGAATTAATTTACTTCACGTGGCTTTGAGGGAGATGAATATTCTGCTGTGTTCCCAGGAAACAGAGTTTGGAATTCTTCATTTTTGCTGGTACAGAATTGTCTGCTAAGTTTGCATGCTCAAGTAGTTTTAGGTGTATCTGTCCTTGAAGAAGTAATCCAAACCAAAAACTCAGGTTTTCCCTGTCTGAAGCTTATTCATATTACTACGGCCATTTTTACATGAAATTCTGAATACTGAAAATATTTGGTCTTTTGTTTTTAATATTAATGCAACAGAATTTCTTTCAAGCATCAGAGTGGAATAAGCTGTACATATGTGTGTATACATATGTATATATGCATTGAGACTTAGAAGACTGTGTCAATAGAATGAGCCCATGTTGAGGATGGTTTAGAGGTGTGCTATGGTCTGAGGCAGAGGGGCTCAGACCAGGAGGCTTTTTTGAGTTCCGGGTGGCAAGCTGGTTAATCAAGCTCTTGTTCAACCCATTTTCCTTGCTTTGCTCCCCCCTCACACAGTTTCTGGCTCAACAACCTAACTTTGACCTATTTGACCTTGTCTCTTTCCTTTCTGTTGCATGGCAGTTCAATAAAAGTACTGTGTAAGCAATCCCCTTCCTAGCATATTGCCAGCTGGACAGAAGCTGACATGAACCTTCTAGGAAAGCTGAGATGTGGTGTAATATTGAAATTCACCTGCAGTCAGCAATTATAAGGTGTTATCTCTGAAAAGCAGAAGGGATTGAGTGGATGTGCCATGAAAGAATTAATGAAATACCCACTTTAATGCTCTCCTAAGAATGAAGTCATGTTCTTCAGAAATCCAGTTCAGCATGTGTACTAACACGGCAGTATCTGGGTCAGCTGGACCTCCCATGAGGTGAGACTCTGCAGAGTCGCTGTGGTCTGCTGTCGGTGTCTCTGGGCTAGTGTCCCTTCAAGAAAGAAGTTCTCTAGAAACAAAATCTCCAGGAGCTGTATTTAGACATATAACTTCAAGGAAAAATGAGGCCCAGAATCCCATTAGGAAACTATTCAGCTCTAGGGTTGCAAGAATCTTCAGTGGTGTGGAACATCTACTGCATTGATTGGTAAGAAGGTACCAGCATTCAGCTTCTACAGATGCAGATCAGAAATCTGCATTTCTCCCTTCATCACAGCTGCATGGGAATCTGTTGGAATTTAGAGAGTAGGTTGCTTATCAGCTGGTATGGTGAGACACAGAGTCAGCCTCAGCTGCAGACTCAAGAAACCATGAAATAGATGAATTTTAGAAGGTATATAATTTTACGAAATAGTATAAAAAAACAGTGGCAACCACCCAAAAGTGACAATAGAGTGGCTCTAGGTTTGTAGAGGAAAGTCTTTCCACTAATGAAACACCTATAAGATGTCAGTAGGTGATTTATAATGTTCTTCAGTGGAAAAAGATAGTTGGGATAGCACCCACGATGCTTAATGCTGTCATCTAAAAGTGATTTACTCTGTTTTAGTTGTGCAGATGTCATCTTAGTCCATGGATCTCTGTATTGCAGAGCACTGTCTTGAGCTGAAAGCTCAAGAATGAAAAAAAAATAAAATGTATCTTCTCATTGATTTGAACACAGGCGGTTGTTAGCTAATTTTGAGGAAATATGTTTAACTGTGTGCAGAAAACTTTAAGTGATGCAAAGCCTGCACTCCTTTACAAAAATGGTTTCACAGAAGAAGAGAAATATCTCACATCCTCAGAAATCAAAATAACCAAGCACTAGTCAGATGCTAGGCCCGTGTTTTACTATGCCGTCAGCAAGTCAGACTGTTTATTCTGTGGAAAAGTAACTGCTGCCTCTTGTTCAAAGCAGGGTCTACACCCATTTCTCTGCTCCTGCGGTGACTCCCGGTCTTCTCATCCGAGTGTCGCTTTCCGAGTCTGTGCCTCCTACGTTTCCATGTTTGACGGCAACGCACATGACTAAAATGGTATTTTCAGATTTCAGTGCAGTCGAGACCCCTTAAAGCTGAGGGTTGCAAGTGTGAAAGAGAGATATGTTGTTCCCTAATGGCTTATTACCATCTCATTTGCAATTCAGATCAGTTCTAAATTGACTGAAATTTTTAAACACATAGCAGGCAGTTTAAACTAATGATTGTCTGGAGGTTCACATCTGACACGAACTAAGCTTCTGTTCAAAACAAATTGCAAATAATTCCTCCCTTAGAGTCAAAATGTCATTTTTTACACTGTGCATTGTTGCTGGATTTTTGTCAGTTACGTTAAAAAAAACCCATACCACACACCAAAACCTTACTGCCCGCTGAACATTCGGAATTAGAAAGTGGAGTGACGCTTTGGTTGTTCCTGCCCCTCTCCTTATTCACAATAATATATATATATATATGTGCCTGGCTCTCTTCTGGCTGACTGGGAATCCTTTCCCTGCCCCATTTCCCCCAAACCCCCCAGCCCCCGGGGGCAGCGGTAGGCCTCGGTTGCCTAGCAACCCCCAGCAGGCTGTGGGCCTGCTGCGGCGCGCCTCGGCCTGTCAGCCTCTCTCCCAGCATTTCGCCTTGGTCCCCCTCCCTGTGGCTGGCTTGTCCAGGCCTACACGACTGTGGTCCTGAAATTAAGGGTGTCAAGGGTGACTGTGGCTCTGAAACAAATTAGGTACCATGTGCCTTGACAGGCTGTGCTGAGCATTGTGCTCTTTGGTGAACAATGGCCGTTGCTGGCAGGGAGCAGCTACGGAACTGCTTTTTCTTCTGGTAGTAGAGGTGTACAACTGGCATAATCCCTCGTTGTTTCCTTTTTTCAGCACCCTACCCTGTAACAGTTGCTTAAAGAAGTAATTCGTAGTTTGGGTTCAATTCCATCATGTTTTCAAACTCCATGAGTTTGATTGTGATAAAAAGGGAAGCTCCTTAAAAATGTCCATTGGAGTGGAAAAGGGTATGTTTAATATGTGGTTGAAATTGGGTTTCCCATGAAAGAAATAACCCATCTGAAGTTACTGGCTGGAGCAATCTTGATAACTTAACAACTGCTGATAACTAATTGTGAATAAGGAGGTGTTTGCTAATTTCTAAAGGGAATGAGTTTATGTGGAGAGGGGATTTAAAAAAAAAAAAGTCTCCAGTTCCCTTTGATGCACTCCTTGTGTATTTCCACTTTGTGGGTGCTGGCCACAAGAACAAGGTTAGGACAGTCTCTTTTTTTTTTTTTTTTTTTTTTTTTTTTTTTTTTTTTTTTTTTTTTTTTTTTTTTTTTTTTTAACTCATATTGTTACTGGTTCAAATGCCCGTTAGATGTTTCTTGAAAATCTGTGTTGCTTAACTGACTTGCCGCTATCTCTGGACTCCAAAAAGAGATCATCTTTCAAAAATTATCTCAAACTCTCTTTATGTTCATTAAGCTACCTATTTAGTTGCTATTTATGTTTTCATTTTGAACTGTGTATTGATATACTTTGTACAACATTGCACTTCTCAAAAGCTTTTGCATAGCGCTTTAGCATTGCACTTTAACACATAGCACTTACTGGTTTTTTGTCCCTTTTTCCACTGATAAATATTTCTTGAACTGTTGTTAAAATGGCAGGTTGATGGAGATCCCTGCTCAAAGAATATTTTCTCATGAGAGAGAGTATGGTGAAATGACATGCTTCTTATCTACTAAAATGGCCATTTCACTGAAAAATTCAATTTTATCTCTGTAAATTGTGAATCCAAAATTGGTTTTTCAGCCTGGAGAAGTCTCCAGGGAGACTGTATTGCAGCCTTTCAGTATATAAAGGGAGGGTCTTATCTTATAGTGACAAGGGGCAACAGTTTTAAACTGAAAGGGGGTGGATTTAGATTTGATAAAAGTAAGAAATTTTTTAGAATGAGAGTGGTGAGATACAAGAACAGGTTTCCCAGAGAAGGTGTGGATTCCCCATCATCACGAACGTTTAAGGTCAAGTTGGACAGAGCTTTAAACAATGTAGTCAACCTAGTGAATGATGTCCAAGCCCACAGCAAGGGAATTGGACCAGATGATCTTTAAAGGTCCCTTCTACTCCAAGCCAGTCTATGATTCAGTGCATACTTTGGAGGAGAGCACGTGGTGTTTCTTGACCATACTCTAAAATGTGCTGTGCATGTTTAAGACTGTAGCACTGTAGATTTATGCCATGACAGTAGATAAATAGTATTACCCTTAATTTAGGTCAAGACAGAATTCATAATCCCTTTAATAAAGAGGCTTTTCCAGGTATGTCATGCTTTGATGCTAAGGTGATGTGCCTGGTATAAATAATAACACAGGTACTTTTTCCCCCTCACAGCAGTAATGAGCACCAAGAGGGTTGTCTAGGGGACAGAAAGCATCTTTTGCAGAAAAAAATGCTACTATCTACCACTGTTTTTTCATGAGTCTCTTTATGTCTTTTTACCTAAGCCTTACTTTCATTTAGATGACATCTCAAGTGAAAATAAAAATAAATGGGTATCCTAAACTTCTTGCAAACTGTTTTGGATGCTTTTGCTTTACATGGTGCCATCCATCAGAACCTAATCTCTCAATAAACTCAGGCTGTGCGTTACACTTTCTTCTTTCTCATGGCCCTTGAGAGAGCATGAGAGAATTTTCTAATATGATGAACTATTCCCTAGTACAACGCGATAAAGGACAGAATCTTTTTTATTTTCTCACTTTGATGCAACAGGGACACAGAAGAACAGATTCCTTGCAAATAACACAAAAGCTATTTTAAAGAATTGCTGAGCTGCTTATTGCATTAGCTCTGACATGAGGATCTCTATTGCATGGGTCTCATGAAGGTACCATGCAAATCAAATTAATTCAAGTAGCTTTTGTCATATTAAGTTATAGTATATGTGCTGTAGGTCCAGGATGTTGGAACATCCAAAAGGTTCTGAGGCTTTAGTTAGGCTTGGATAGTCATCAAAAGACTTGGAAACCTTTTTGAGCTATATGGACTATTTTCGTCCATGAAATCAGGTTGGAAATCTCCCAATAATGGCTCCTGGGGAAGATTATTGTTATTTCAATCATCTGGCTAATGAAAAGGCCTATTGTCATGTATGATTGTTGGCTTAATCCTGCAAAACATGCACAGTGCTTTCAAACGTGAAGTCAGTAAAGGTAAGCACAATGATATTTATATATGTTTCAGAAATTATTTTTACTTCAGCAATAAAGTGAAAAGAACAACAGAGAGACCAGCTATGTTATATAATACACTTTGTATAATTTTGATTCCAACTTGTTTAAATTGTAAGTGAACAGAACAGGGCATTGCTGGGAAGGGACTCTGTCAGTAAATGAGAATATTTTTAGAGGTAGTCATTTAGTGCACAAAAATAATTCCTATTCATCGAGTACACATGCATGTTAGGCATTTTGTATGCTGCAAACTCCTTTGCAACATGTGGTATATGATACAAATGATATGAGTTTTACAGCTTCTTTGATATGAAAGACTTAGTGCTCTTAGCATTTTCGATGACTCACACTGTTGCTAATGTGAATTAATAAGTGATCTGTACTCTTCAGTGTAATGGACCCTATCATTTATTAAAGAGAGAAAAGGGTTCCCATAATTAGCGTGGTGATGTTTGACAGGAAAAGTGAATTTCTGAGGGACTACTACTATTAAATATTGTTGGTAAATACTGTTGATTTTTGTGCTTGGCAAATAATTTTCTGGTAGCAGACTGGATAAAATCTGAAGAAATGTTTGTTGTAAAAGTGTTCTTCAATAAATTTTGACTAGTGACTATGCTATCAGTTTTTAAATGGTTATGAAAGATAGGAATTCCTGGTCTAAGACATATCCTTAGAAGTTTTAGTGAGGCTCAGTGTCAATAGTAAACAGGACATGAATATTCATCTATTCTATTTATATATCAGTAGTTCTTGAGCCAGAGGCCAAGTGTTTCTGTCACCCTGAAAACCTTTCTATAACCTCCTTTCACTTAGTTTGTTACCACTCGCACTGGTACCAAGGAAGCAAAATAAGATTACGTGGACTGGCCGATACTGGTATAAAATGTACCACTCAAGAGAACTTCAGAACTTCAACATGAGGAAAGCAGCAAAAAGTGATTATATGCCATGACAACTTATTCTTCCCAAAATACAGAATGTTAGCATGAGATTCTACAGCTTCTTGAATGATTGAGTGTAAACATGGTGTAATGACAAAGTACCCAACAGGGTTTGTTTTTTCCCTCAATGCACAATGAAATTATAGATTGAAAGGTGTGCTCTGTATCTTCCTTCAAAATAGCATTATACATTCTTTGTGTTTCAGGGAATTTGTACATGGGACCTTAAAAAAAATACAACAAAGAAAATGGGAGAAGTCAGTGAACCTTTTTTTCACCAAAGATAATGACAGTTTGTGCTGCTTTGACCTGTATGGAAAAAAGTTCAGAGGACATTGCGCACCATTACTCATCTGTTTTCATTTCCTCCTCATAGTTGAATACATGAAAGGAAATGAAAAATCACTATGAGAAAATGTACACTTTAAAAATATTCAATTATAGGGGGATATATCTAAATATAGCCTTTAAATCCCAACAACAGTAGATATGGTTGAGATGTTATCTGATAGTCATTGAGCTGTTTGAGGAAAAAACGTTTGAAGACCATGGCTGACATTCCTACTCTTTTCCAGGACTGATGTTTATTTCAATTTAGCTTCATTCCTAAAATGGATATGAGCATAAGGAACTTCAAAAAGCTGTCATTATTTTTAAAGCTAGTTTTAAACCTCTTTTTAACACTTAATATAAACCTATGGATAATCAGTGTTAAATTTCAATTTGAGAAAATTGAAGCTCAGCTTCAGTCTTCAAGGTTTACCAAAGTAATTTGCAGGCACAAGTCATTAAGAGCTTGAGATAGAAATAGTCATAGATGTAAATAGCTTCACAGATCCGTAAACCCAGTAATTTCAGTGGGAATGTGTATGCCTGTGATGTTACTTCCATGTGTGCTGGTAGTATTTGATTTCTGTACTATACGGATATATGCCTAAGTATGATTACTGAGTTTACATCTCTGACATAATTTGTTATTTGTATCAATTTCATTTATAATAAACAGACTCGGTTTAAAATGTAGCCCTCGGAGTATTTCTGTTGTTCAGAAATTAAATTTAGAAGATATGTGTGGTTTCTGCATGTATGCCTTGTTATTAGAATTGTGGATTGCCTTTCCTTTGAAATCATATTGTGAAGATAAACTGTATTGTACAGGTGAGTTGCTGAGTAATAGTCTTTTCTTTTTTTGCTTTTTTTTTTGTTAAACCATTGGAGGCTCTTAAAAAAGAAAAAAAAAAAGAAAAAAAAAAGCACGGGGGAGAGATTATCACATTACTAGTTTAAGCAGCTGATTCCAAATGACATGTACCCTCAGTAAAATCTTCCCTTCTTTGCTTTAAAATCCTCCTTAAAATTATTACTGTTTGCTCTAATGGTTGGATATAGTCCTAGAGCCTAGACACAAGTTATGAATATCAAGTTAGATTTTTATTTCCCATATCTCTGTTGCTCTGTTGTGTTCAGTGATAAATGCTCTCAGTGATGACTTGGTTTGAACTTCATCTCATTTAGATGCTGTGTCACAAGGTCTTATCTGAAGTTCACTGCTGTCTATGGAAGCTTGAATATTGTTTTCAAAGGGAACAGAATCAAGCCTATATTTCAGGCATGTGGACTTTTCCTTTCTGTTCCCATCATTAAGCAATCTTAAATGAAGTGAAGAAACCAGAAGAGTTTTAAATATGGCCAATTATTGAATAAATATGGCCAGTATTGAATAAATAATTAGAAAATGAGCCATTTTCAATGCTGAAAATATGAAGCAGTCACAAGTTAATACACTTGGAAAAACCCTCTTATTGATATCAGTTTCTTTCGTTTAGAAAGAACACGCTTGTTCTAAATGCAGTTTTGTATGAAATAAGGGATTGGCTATGTGACTATTTTTATTGGATGAAAGACAATACTTGCTCAGGTTTTATGAATGTGCGCTAATTACCAAAATATTAGTGAAATAAGAATGTGTTGTTCTTACTAGCAACTGGAAGAGAGAGAGTTGCCAAGTGGCCTATATTGTTGCTTGAACATTCAGAGCCTGAAGGCACTTGACAATGAAGGTGTAGCTTTGAACGTGCTCGTGGGCTTCCAAGTCGTTCTGTCTCTGTGACAGCTGTGCTGAATCAGAATATTAACCAAATCACTTTTAAATACCCCTTTAGCTAAACAGCTGCAAACCAGATAGCTTTTCGATTGTTTAGTATATTTTTTTGTCATTCTTTTCTATCTTTCTTTATGAAATTAAAAACTCATCATTGTACTAAACCAGGCTATGATAAAGCCAGTGCATGCAAAGTTTTAAACAATTGTTTTAGCACTGTAATTTTTGAGCAGTCAATGGAAGTCTTTGTTTTAGATCTAGTCATGTAAGTGTAAAATTATGAATGTCTGCCCTATTAATCAAGTTGCTTTTGAATTCTAAAGAGATTCTGAGGTAGGAGTTTACTCAGCGAGACATAATCGTTTTTCCAGCTCAATACAGAGTAGTCCCATTATTCGTGTTTTCTTTTGAATAAGGACTCACACTGTAATTCTAAGCACTTTTGATAATTACAAAGGATATTTTTTCTTTTTTTGCCTTTAAAATGCTTTTTTTTCGCCCCATTGGCATTATAACAGAAAATAGAATATTATGATCAGATTAAATTCTAGTCTGAGCACTTCCATTTTGCATGGCAAATTTTACCCATTTTCCTCCTTGACAGCAGTGGTGTACAGCTGTGCCTTTTTAAACCACTGTTGCACGTGCCTCAAGTTTTGTGCGTTTGAGAGCTTATGGAAGATGTCAGTTATGACTGTTCAATAAGGAATTTGTTTGATGTACGGGTGATTTTATATGTGTTAAAAATGGGCTTAGTATAGTCTTATCCAGATAAAGCCCGAGGCAATCAATAATTGAAAACATGAAGAGGTTAAAAGGCCATTATATATATATATATACACACATACATAATTAGAAATGCAAGTATCATTACATCCTTATAGAGATGGCTAAAATTAGACCTTTCTATCAATTGGACTATCTAATCCCTTACATAAATACCTATCATGGCTGTGCTTGTTCTGTTATGGTAATGAGATGCTTAAGCCTTCAACCCCATCATCTTCTCTGGTGTTTCACCCTTCCTGCAAGCTGGCTCGATTCTGGAGCGCTGCAGTGGGCTTGGGTAGTGGGAGGCCAAGCCCACAAGGAGCTGACAAGAATTTTGGCTTCTCTTTGCTGAAGCTGTGCAACGAAGCCAAGGTTGAGTTTGTTTATGGCTTACACAGACAGTATGTAGATATGGTCAGTGGCTCTGGCTTCTTACTTGCTGTGTGACAGTAAGCCAGATTTTTTTGAAAAGCAGTCAATTGTTTGTTTCTCTCCAATTTTCCAGTGTCTGGCTGTAGTGATGTGAAATGAGTACCCTAAAAAGTCTGACTGTGACTAAATCCAATATGAATGGAGACCCTTCATGTTTAGGACAGCAGACACCTTAGCTCAGCTACTGCCTTTTTGTAGCTTGAGAATTTTCTGCACAACTGCAACTACCACATCACTTGTGAGGAATGTGAAGGCTTAGAATGGATATGGTATCGATGCCCAACATTTCCTATCGGGATCTACTGAACCCTATTGGCTCCTTTGCCCTCAACTGTAATGAACCTTCCTTTGGAAATGCCTTTTTTCCTAATAGTAGAGACATACTTGGATATCTGCCCTTACAATTCCAGATGTCTCTTCCCTCTCCATGAACTGCATAGGGAATCAATGGCTATGTTTGCCAGGATGGATTTCTTGCCTTTCTCTTCCCTACTTAGACAGTTTTTGTACAGAGTAAAAGCTTAATCCAAGTAGATTGGATTTCAGGCCATACTTTTAATTAAGGGTAGTTTAGTGTAGCAGCTGATAATTCTGCTTTTTGATGTCCCTCCTTTATTTTTTTTTTTCCCCCTCTTTTTTGGAGGGGGGTAAGGAGCGAGGCAAATAAGATATTCTGTCATTGGTAACTGGAGACTGAGATCCAGAAGGATCTTAGTCTTAGCTACTGCTAAAGGTATAAACCATACCAGCTATTTTTCATTCACTGATACCACTCAGTATTATGCGCTTTTGGATTTAATAACATTTTTATTTGTATATGCATGATCTGGTTATCACTGAAATGCTACTAGGTGAGGAGATTAGACAGCAAAGTGTATTCTTGTCATACAAGTAATTTATAGTGCTTTAAAACACCGAGATAAATGCTACTAATAGTTGCAGCCAAAATTCACACAACCATGCCTGGAAGTTACTGATGATCCTGATACTGTACAGCATGACTTTTCATAAAGTTTGCAGTGAAAAGTGGCAAAGCAACAAGAACAGGGTGATGAAGGGTTTCAGTAAGTGATTGTGCCCGTGAGTACTTAACAATTGCTGTCGTGGATTAGGCGGCACTTCAGAAGCTTGAGATAGTTGTCAATTTTGTGGGAATCTCGGCGGAGGCAATGCAGCAGGTTGTAAAAGGCAAAGAGTCTGGAGTCCTCGTCAGCAAGTTGCAGGGATGGAAGGCCTTCCCACTGGGAGTAAATTTCATTTCCGATCTCACCGGAATGAACCTAAAGCCATAAAATGATACTGGAGTAAATGATAGTGAATCTGAGTGGATGGGGAACAGAGTGTGTGAAGTACTGGCCTTGAGGAATGCTAGTTGCTAGTGTGTGGCTTCTGAAGTGTTTTCTGTTATGTTTCCCACTATCCTATATAATGTTCTATATCTTCATGCTTTTTTTTGAATGAATTTTTTTAGATTTTTCAGTTTATTTCTCTAAACTGTGTAAAAAGCTGAGCTGTCAGTAGTGTTATAATAGAACTAGTGTGTTAACCGATGCCCAACAGAATCTGACTTTGCAGAGAAATCAAACCTTCCTTCATGCACGGACTCATCAGTGACAATGCTTTTTGGTTCCCTCCACCTTGAAATCTTTGTTAGCATTTGTCCTAGCACTTTTTTGTGTATATGTCCAGCTTTGTCTTGGCCCATCTTTTAGGTGATGTCTCCAATTCAGGCAGCTTCAAGAACATTCTACCAGACGAATCTTGCAACAGCACATCTTCAGATGTACTGTACCTCAGTTTCCATTAAAAAAAGGAAAAAAATTACTGAGTGATACAGTGACCTCTGATGTTAGAAAGCTACATATAGGAACTCATGTGGTGAGTTAGTATATGAAGTGAAGATTGGCTTAGGTCTCCTTTTCTGAAAGAAAAGATCATTAATTTTCTCATGGCATGGAAATCTGTGGCTATTGATTCTTGTGCATCTTCCATATTGCCTACCAGTTGAACTTTGTAAAAGAACATAGGAGAGGATCTGTGGAGCCTCTAGCACTCAGTGTAAGCAACAGGCCAAAAAAAAAAAAAGATCTACTAGCACTCAAAAATGTGGTTTGACACTAACAAATTTGCCAGTCTTGTTTTCAACCTCCTTTGGTGAGTAAAGTGAATGAGAAGGTAGTGACAGGGTAACTGTAGCAGCACCTGATTTCTGCGGTTATCTTGGATTGTTGCCTGCACCCTTTTTACACGTGGATATGGGACAGAGATGTATTTGATTATGCTGATGAAGGCATTTGTGGCCTGGATGGGCTAAAGTTTCTGAGCAAAGAGACACATAACTGAAAGACAGAGATACCATGAGTGCTGTCCTGGAAAGCAGCGAATACATTGATGGTGACACTTTCAATGCTGTTCAACTTCAGAGCCTGAGCAAAAGCCAGTAAAGTCAGAACCCCGTGTTAACATCTAGCTCATGGGCGGAATGATATACTTAGGGACTAACAGAGGGCCCTTTAAAAATAAACAAGTTAGAGCTGATTTTACTCAGGAAAGCCTTCAATCAATTACTGATAACAAGGGATGTTCAAGTATGGGTTTTTTCAGACAACAGCCTTCTTGTCTAACCTTACAAGCACAGGGGAGACCAAGGCAGAGCAGGAGTCCAGAGGAAACAATATGGTGTGAAAAATGGAAGATACTACGAGTACTTTGCTGTATGCCATATCTTTGCAACAGCCCAGACTTCCAGAACAGTTTTAAACACAGTGTCTGTTTCTGAAAACTATACGATGCAGTCCCTATATGTATACAGATGTGTATAAATATGCTAAAACATATGTATAAAGATGTGCATGTGAAAAATCACAGACACATCCTTAAAAATCGGGCTTGCAAATTGAAAGTATTCAAAGACAGAATGATGATTACCAGTCCTGATGATTATAGCTTCCCTTGAAGCAGGACTGGGAGTACGCTGGATTATGCTATACCAGGCACATCACATTCTCTCTTTAGAAATTGCAAGGTAGCAGAAGAATAGAAATCTGAAAGCAGAAAGCTCAAAAGTTCTTGGATTCAGCTATCTTGGCTCCCTTTCTTTCCCTTCACATCTACTGTTTCCTTTCCCATTCCAGGTAGGGAGCCCCTATAGCTGTATGTGTCTTTCTTATAGCAACAGGTTGGAAGGATGTTAAGGACCTAATACTTACCCGCCCAACAATTTTCTCCATTCCTTCTAGAAGCCTCTTGTTTTGTTCTTCAATCTCTACAGCTTTCCAGAGGATGGTGTCTGGAGCTTCCTTGATTCTTTGTACTTCAGAGGCCAGATGGATCAGGGGATCATTCCAGGAGCGCAGCACTCCCACTACCAAATTCAGTAAGTCTTCATGCTGCTTGCCCACATTAAGAAAAGGCAGTTAAAATAGGATGGCTAAATGTTGACAGTATTAGGAGACATTTAGAGTCATGTCCTCACACATAGTGATTTGGGAAAGCATTCCAGGACTTACCATTGAAGGTGTCCTGTAGCCCTGTCTTAGCTATCTCATGTTAAAAACTAGCAAACACAACAGTGTTACATCTCTGTGAAAAAACCATGATTCCCTTTCTGATTTTTGATAAACATTTTAAAATCTAATGATTGGTTTTTGTTGGTTTTTTTGTGGTTTTTTTTTTGTTTGTTTTGTTTTGTTTTTTTTTTTCTTCTTTTTTTTTCTTTAATTTAGTACAGGATGGAAGGTGCATATTATGGTAAACTAATAAATAGCTTTTCTTGTCTCTATGTAACTCATCTGTCCTCCCCTTTGAACAACGGTGCTTCCAGCAATAGCTCTGTTTTTAAAAATTGTCCTTTCTTCCTTTCTTGTGGGCAATAAAAATGCATAAGGCTTATGGTTGTGGCAGTTTCAACCAATTCTTCTGTGCCTGATGCACTGGCTTTTAACACAACCAGACTTGTTCTGTACTGAGGGCTGTGCCAATAAAATTTCTGAATGATATACTGAGAAGATGGTGATACTGGGATTGCGAGGATATTACTACCATGGAAGGGATAAAGATTTCTCCCTGGCACACCCCCATTCATGCACCTGTGCTTATTTTTGCTGCAGTATTTTCAAATTGTGTCTGTGATCATAGGCTGAAAAAGATTATCTTCATCCTCCCTTAAGTTTATAATTATTAAATTGATGTATGTAGCATGTTTCTCTTTAGAAGTATTTTGCTGTATTTTGCATGAGTCTTTGGATTTGGATGACCATGTGACTGCTTTTGCCTACTGGTAACAGCAAGAATATCTATTTAGCGTTTCTTTAATAATGTCATTGTTTTCAGTTACTGGAAAACTATTACCTCTGCCTACATACAATATTCAGTATGTAACCAATGTATTTTTATGTTTGTTGACATAATAATTGTCTATAAGGTGTTTTAAGACACTGTTCAAAAGTTGGAGTGTTCTCAGAAGTGTACAAACATGGTAACTGGCATCGCTCCATGAAGCTATATTGTAACTGGAAATAAGATGCAATGACTTGAACATAACATACAGGAAAAGGAAGGATGAAGATGAGAATTACTGGTACCTGTATACGCTATAACTTAGTATCAGCAAATGTTAAATCAGCTTTTCTTGGCATTTTGGTGCTTTCCTCTTCCTGGCATTTTTATTCTGACTGAGCTGATTTCCCTCTCTCTCTCGCCTCACTATTCCTTAACCCTCCCTCTTCCCCCTCTTTCCCTGCTCTATCTCACACTGAATGACATTAGAAATGGGACTTACATGAATCTGCTGAGCTTGCTCCTTATCTTCAGGAGTGGTTAAGGAGGAAGTGTGGCAGCCATTAACAGCTTTTGAAATAAAACCCCGGCCCTGAGCATATCGTTCATCCTGCAGATCAGCAAGGACAGGCGTTATTGAAACAGATAAGCAAGAAGAGCTTCAATTCAAACACCGTAGTAACTAATTGTTGTTCCATTGCTTTTATCTCTGCTTTTATGCTGTAAAGGTCAAAAGTTTCTGGTGAGTCTTTAGAGTGAAACTGGCACCCAGCAAACACAAACTTGTCCCATAGATAAAGAATGATGGGGAAAATGGTATCTTTTAATAGAAGTGTTGGGGATTTTAGCAGTGGTCAGCACTATACACAGATTTGGTCACTATTGAGACTATCACTGTCTGTGCAGCAGTCATATTTCTTTACTTACTGAAGGATTTAATGTATTAACATATGCTTGTGCTTAAAAAGTATTAAATTGCATTTTCGAATTTTCTTGCTCTCAGGACAAGGCAGAGTACTTACAAATTCATTGAACATTTCTGAAGAGAGGAAGTGGATGTAGTGTGAAAGTTTAACTGCTCGGTCAAACAGTTCCCCAAGGGAAAGTTGGCAGTTGGCAGATCCATTGGGGCAGATTGGCAAGGAGGTCACACCTTCCTTAGTCAGGAGCATGTTGGACACCAGAAGGACCACCAGCAACAAACCTGTTCAGGTTTAAAACAAATCAAAATGGAATCCCATTGACTTGCATATGTGTTTAGAAGTAGCTATCAGTGTCAGGTGCTGGGTAATTTTAAGTGTGCTTTCATGTGGCTCAGAGTAACCCCTGTGCTGGCTGCTGAAAATCAATGGAGGAGGGAAGCACAGCAATTCTGTTCTCTTTTCTCTCCTCCTTCATCCTGACTGCATAGCAGAGTCTATTATAGAGTTTTAGGAGACAAGGTAAGCTGTGTTGCAGTGTACACTGTGTTCTGAAGTCTGTTACTATTGTGTCTGACTTCATTACATAGTGATAAATGGAAGTAAAAAAATCAAACTTCTTCAGAGTGTGAATGTAGATACATAACTATATTTACACAGATATATAAATTAGGAATATTGATTGGTCTCTTTTCTTTCTTTTTTTTTTCCTTTTCTATTTTTTCTCCTCCTCCCACAGATCCTTTTTTTAATTTGCAAACATTTGGAATTTAAATTAATTTTGTGGAAGGGTGGTTAGGTCACTCTCTTAAGGTTTTGATTGTCCTGGGAGTTCCTTCAAAAGATTTCCAGCAGCTGTGCTGCTTTGCTCTTTAGAGTTTAACCCTGAATTTCCTACTGCTAAGAAATCAGAGAGAACTTTTGTCTTTTCTCCTGAGCTTCTGAAACTGATATAGAAGACTTTTCATTATCTAAACCACAGAACCTCTTCTGTTTAAAACTTTTAATATTAACTTAACTGAGTCAAGTTTTCTATTTGGTGAAATAAAATATGCACAGAAAAACAATGGAAAAAATTAAAAGCAAATATTTGGTAAATGAATGAACTTATTCAGAGAACACTGTTCTTTGCTCTGGGAGTTTCTGGAAATTGGTCTGCTACCTCTATCGGTTCACTAGACTTCTTTTAAATGCTAAAGCAAAGTGTACTCCATAATCAGCAGAACTGTCCCTAATATTATCACATCATGAGTTTCTTTCTAGCTCTAAATCCAAGAGAAGTGCATTTATACAATATTGAAGTAAGCCTTCCTCCTAACCCATGAACAAGGTACATGCTGCATGCTGCAGTTAGGAAAGTACTCTGGGGAGCAATTCTATGAATAAGAAAAGTTGAGACTTGTTGGCTTAGAAAGTTGAAGATTGTTATGAAAACATTCACTTCAAAATTGCTACATCACTTCTAGACTCGAGCATGATGGTTTTTAGTCATTGCCTTCCGAGTGATGTAGCAAAGCAGTCTGGATCCAGTCTTTTGTGTGCAGATATCACGTCCTTCAAGCCAATTTTCTGTGACACTGCCCAACACAAAGGTAGTCTTAGGAGACAAAAGACTGAGTAAAAAAGGGATCAGGCTGCCTTCTAATTCCAAGCTTTGGACACTAAACATTTGAGGTAGAGGTTTCACTGTTACTAGAAGTTTAGTTGGCTGGAAGACCTCAATTTCCAGAGCTGTTTCATTTCAGTTCCTTCCTAATTCAATCTAAATTCAAAGAAATACAGAAGTTATCTGCAAGCGAATGGTAAAAGTCTTACCTTGCAGTGAAGCCCCTTTGTTGCTCATGGTGGGGATCCTGTATGGTGACTTGCTGTACCTGAAAGAAGTCTCAATACTTGCTCTTATCCTCCAGCACATGCCACTTTTATATGCACCATCCAGTGTCCATTCTGCATACATTCAGCAGGTCGTGGAGTTTACCTCGATAATTACAAACATCAAATTGCCTTTCTTCCACATTCATATTCAGTATTTTTTGGTTTATTATTTCTAACTGTGAGAGGGAATTTCATTAACAAGTTCAGCTGTGGGATTCTAAGTATGGTTGGATAAAGAGGATGCCAAAAATTTGCCCTGAATGGTGGTGGAAATGCCATTGACCCTAGAATGATCATTATCGATTCTGTGACAGGCATTTTCAATGTTTCTAGTTTGCTGTTTTCTTTCCCCAAGACTGTCTTCTCATCCTTCCTCATTCCTTGTTTGAGGTTTGCTCATGTTAAAATATTGGCTATTTATGTGAAGCAAGCAGTATTTTATAATGTCCACAGTTAGAGAAACAGCATAAATTGTATTGAAATTTATCCAGAGGAAGGGAATGGAGGATCCTGGAAAGACGGGTGATTACTTATAAAATTATAGATATGATATGATGCATAACTGCATGCAGCTAAAAAAGGCAGTAAACAATACAAAACATGATATAACCGATGATCAGTCTGAGAGATGTTTAGAGAAATGCGGAAAGTTCTTATATTAAAAAAGTAATAATTTGCAACAAGCGAAGAAGAAGTTATATCTTTACTGTTTAATCTCAAATAATTCATTAATAAGTCAGCATCATTAAAAAAAAAAAAACAAACCAAAATCCAACCTCTACAAAGCCATGAGATTGTTTTCTATACCTGAAAAGTCTCTGCGTAAAAGCTGTGCATTTACATCATAGGCAAAGCATATACTGTCGTAATCAGTGGGATTTGTTTCCAGATCTGTGTGCCTGTGGTAATGTGCAAACTGGCCTCAGCAGGTTGGCCCTGTTTTCTTGTTGTGTGAGGCTCATCTGTATGAATATATTAGCAAATGTTTAATCTCTCATCTGTTCCTCGGGTCCATTTATTTACCCACTGAAAGACTTTCCAAATTAGATGATTATGATGAATAAGGTATCCAGAGTTAATGAATTTTCTTGCCTTTAGACAACTTGTTCTGTACTTGTGGAACAGGTATGTACGTAACCTCTAATCCTTCATTATTTCATAACTATGGACATGATCCTTGAAGCAATGATAAACAAGGGAGAGGAAAGGTAGAGCATTTAGGGTGTCAACCATGGAAAGCATGCCTTGGGAAATGATAAAAGGAGATGTTTCAGCAGTAAACCAGAACAGGTAGCAAGTGGTCTACACCTGCTAAGTTCTAGAATGATTGCTAGAACAGTTTGTTCTGCGTAGAGGCTGGATCTTGTGTGGAAATTGAGGCTCTGATGAGTAAGTGAAGCAGTTGTTGCCTGCAGCAGGGAAAAGTGGCAATCTGATGAAGGCAGTAAAAGTAGAATAGGGCCACAGCCAAAACTCTAGAATGCACCATGGAAAAACAGCTTTCTAAACGATAGACACATGACTTATGATCTTGATTTAATTCACCTTCATATGAAAATCTTCCCCAATAAGATTATAGATAAGCTTGAAAAATCCTAATATCTTATACTGTTAGAAGAACCCTGTGAATAAAAGGAACGAACGCTTCTCAAGCCACCAATTGCTCTTTCATTTACTAGTCTGGCTTGGCTTTTTGAGGGGTTGGTAGTGATGGTAAAATAAGGCACACAATTAATGACAGGGACTAGAGAACAAAAGAAGATATTCACAAAGGCAGCAGGTAAAATCCTTAGGCTTCCTGTACCATTATTGGAGAGGAAAGCCCCTCTCAGACCTGGCAGCATCAACTAAAGTCAGGATCCTCATATGACTTATTTTGAAGAAGAGCATGTCTCTTGCTGTATAAGAGTATATGAGCACCTTAAACATAGATCACGGGAAAGAGTCGTTTATTTGAAACAATTGCATGATGTTTTAATCAAAGCATTCTAACACTAAAATAATATATTTTAAATTTCTCTTGCACCTTTCATCCTGAAATCCTCAAATACTTTGCAAACATGAATGGATTAGAATTGTCAGCAATCAAGAATAGGCAGAAAGAGAGAAGAAACTCTCTGTAAAGTAGATAAATATAAAGGCAAAGTTCTTTTATCAGGCATGAGAACTGACGTAGAGGATAAGATCATAGAATGGTTAGAGTTGGAAGGGATCTTAAAGATCATTGAATTCCAACTACCAAAAGATGTTTATTTGTGGTGGCACAGGAAGTCTTTGGGAAAAAAAGGCTCCCAAAATTTCTGATGCCCAGACCTGCACTTTAAGTGAAGATGGTAATTTCTAACTAATACCAAAACAAGAAAGCAAAGGTGAGAGGAGAGAAAGCAGAGGAAAAAGTAAAATAAGCAGAAATAAATAGATCAATATATCAATTTTATTTTATAAATCAGGAATTTGGTTCTATTTAAAGGTTGAAAAAATTGTGAAAGTAGGAGAAAATGCTCCTCTCTGCCTCTTGAAAGTGGTTTGTCTTTATACTTTCTGAAGAAGTAATATGGAACGCGGCGTCCCATCTTCTCTGGCTGTTCCCTGAACCTTGGTAAAGGAAGCTGATCCTAGCCCCTGACAGCCTCCTAATTCTGAGAGTAGCTCTGGGCAGCACTGGACAGCCATCAGCACTGAGAGGGAAGCTTCTGGAAAAACTCAAGAAACAACAAAGCATAGCTGTGACTAGCAGTATGTTTCCATCTCCCTTTGTCTTTCACTTTTGGTTTAGAAATTTAATTGAATTTATATATATTTAATTATCACATTCCTTTTTATCTTCTAGAGCTCTTCTGGAAGTAAACTTAGTAGATTGTTACCACCCAGTGTAAGAAATATGCCAAAAGAAGGGCTAACTATAGGCAGACTTTATCATATAGCTTTTAGGCCATTACTCATGCTTCATAGACATTACATGTGATGTATCAACATTACAGATGACAGCATTTAGAGCTCATTTCTCAATGATCTTATCTTTCCACCTCATATCACGTTGCAGACTATGAGTCAGACACTCACATTTTGATTAAGAACTATTGATCAGTACTGGAAGATCGAATATTCCTACTCCATTTTATTTAAAGGTTTTTTAAAGAAGTGTTGTGTCCTATTGATAGCTACCATGGAGGAATGAAAAATCTTTCAGAAAGTCTTTGCAGAATACTTATTTTAAGTAGGTGAATCAAAGATTGGGTAATATCACTTGATTCTGTCTGTATTTAATAACAGAACATTAGTTAATGTAGAAATTTGAAATGCCAAGTTTTTGGCTTTGTTTTTAAAAGATGATCCCCAAGTTATGCATGCAGATGACTGAGCATGCAAAACTGAATGTCCAGAAAAATATTCCTGTATGTTCTCTCGTTGTCTAAATCTTCCAGTACACAATGAAACAAAAGGTTTTGTGTGTTCCTGTTTTGCATTTGTAAGTTGGAATCATAATACTGAAAATAGTTACTCGTCTTCCTTTTATAGAATAGTTTACAATGTTATCCCATCAACTTCATTTAACGATTGGCTTTGGAAAGACATAAAACTGTTTATTCTGGATCAAAAGCTAATCTGCAGAGCATTTTAATGTTTCAAACATGTGGAAAATACATTTTGAGAAAGAATATAATCAGAATATTTTTCCAATCCAACTAGTTTCAAATAACAAATATTTTGTCTTTTCTGATTACTCCCTATAATCTCCACGAAACTTTTTGAAAAAAAATTCAATTGATTTGCTAGGATTCTGTAAAACAAAAGCCTCTTCCTCTCCGTCTTCTTCATATAAGGAATGGGAGAATTTAAAAAGTTTTCTGTCCAAATGTATGTCTCCACAAAAACAGCAAAATGGGGATTGAGTGCTTTCTTAGTGTGATCTCTACTTGAAGGCTGGTAAAAAATAGATAAGAACATAAGGGAAAATGATTCCATATGGAGGAAAAAAAAAGGTGAAAATCTTTGGGAGATTTTCAGTTTACTTTTAATTTAAGTTTACATACCAGTGTGGTTTCATACAATTTCAGAAGCAGACATAAAAATAAAATGGCAGGACATGTTTCAAAAATGATTTGTGAACGTCGTCTCTCTGATGACATCTGCCCAAGTGCAGCATGAAATATTAAGTGTGAATCCCAAGCAGAATTCCAGCTAACGATAGCAAAAGAACCCAGAGGAATTCACAAAGAAGAGAGTGAAAGCTGGCTAGTATATATTGGTCCTGATACTTGAAGTTGTTTGAAGCCTGTGGCTCTGTATTCACTAATGTTGTATCTGTGTATTATCAAATAACCTGACCATATAAATTTGATCTGGATCACACGTAACTGCATTACAGCACTTCAGCTGAATTATCGAGAGACCACGTTATGGTACTTATCCTGTCTTGATGCTTGATACCAGATTTTTCTGACTGGCGGAGGTCAGATGATAATGATCTGACATCTGCCAAGACAAAGATAGTTATGCTACAAAACTTTTTGTATAAATGTGAAGTGGCAGAGGGAGCCTGTGCTGGTTCAGCATTTCATGTCATGTGGCTCCAATATTATTTATCATATACCTTAAATCCAATTTTCCTTTTTCAGAAGTTGAAAACTAGTGATTTTAAAAATAAGGATAAATAAGAAGAATCTCCACCCCCCACCCCCACCCCAAAATCTTTAGAATAGATCCTGGGAGTATTGTTATACAGTTGAGGATTTGAGTAGTTGTGACAGCCTTTTCTGTCTATGCAGAGTATTATTCTACTTCTGGGATGGTGGAATCACATACTGGGCCGTAGTTGGCCTGATTTCCAAAGCTGTAAATCTGTAAGCTCCAGTCCAAAAGGAGAAGTATTACAAGCATGTAAGTATTTGCACACTTTGATGTACAAGAACTGACCTTGTAATTACTGAATTGCTCTGTCTTAACTATAGGCAAAAGTATGCTTGATTCTGATGCATATTGAACATTTTAACTCCAAAGGCTGAAGGCCTTGTGATTTAAACAGTTGATAGGCTATTTTCCTTTTTCCCCAAAACATTTGGTTTTATCTTTGATTTAGTTCCTTTGACCATGTTCCGCTACAATCAGTAAGTTATTCTTCATAAAATCCTGATTTCAGCTGATCATTCTTCAAAATAAAATAGAATGAGTTTCAAGAATTTATTTAGGGTGGGCATGCAACAGTGGAACTTACTAGTGGGCTGGGTAATTATTGGTATTGTTTTAAGTATTATATTTGTGTTAATAAAAGCTAATAAATGGAAAAATTGCCATCAGAAGACTGCAATTTTCCTGATAGCAAGTGGGGAATAGAAGAAATAGGAATCTGGTTTAAATATTTGCATATTTTTAATTCTATGGATAAATGCATCACTGGAAAAACATTTCCTTAAGTGCCATGTGGAACTGGAGTCTGTAAAAATAAGAGGATTTTTTATTATTTTTTTTTTTTAAATTTTTTAAATTTGTTAATTACAAATACACTGAAAAGAGCACTGAAGCATGCACAGAGATTTTGAGTGCATTTCAACAGCTAGGTATTTCCAAGGGTTGTGGTAAATATGCTTCTGTTTTATCATGCAGTGTTTAATTTTACTAATGGATAGTATGATGAAATGGTAAATGGAGATTTTGTCCTGTGTTTCAGAAAACGTGCATCTTCCTGGTGATGTATTTCTCCTCCTTATGTGAACTGCTTTTTGGTCAGGTAACTTCTGAAATGTATGTAAGGTTTGAATAGAAAGGAAAAGGTGTGTAGAAAACTTTTGGGGTGTGTGGCATGAGCTGAAAGCCAAATAGCAGGCAGAGATCAGTGCTGATGTTCTTGCTTCTGTGGGAGGATCTCACTTTTAGTTGGGCATTTGTCAAAGGGAGGAATGCATGTTGCTGCTTAAAATTCTCCATTTTATAATGACATAAAAGTGATACTAAAAGAATGTGACCTTTACTTAATTGAGTTTAAGAAAGCATTCAAGTCTCAGAGGTTTCTCCTAATGATTCCAAATCCTACCACATTTTCTTATCTTCATTTGTTTGTTACTGTCTCTAAACCTAATATATAAATATAAATAATAACTGAAAGGATGAGGTCTATATGTATGAGGCGTCTCCTGACCCATAAGAAATTTGGAACTTCAGATCTTGTTTAGTGTCTCATTAGGACTATTTTTTCCAATCTACCCCATTTTGTAGATATTTTAATTAAGCTTGACATATTTATTGAACCCAGGCTAGAAATTAATATTGACATAGATTTTTGGGAGACATAGAAAATTGCTTTGGTAAAATGCATTCACCTCCTTCCTAAAGCTAAAATGTTTTATTTGGGGGAAAAATACGAGAGGAGTTATTCTGTGACTATATATTCTGTACTATTAAAAAGGAATTCATGTTACAAGGTGAAAAATGCATGGAAATGCATACAGATATATTCTCTTAAGAATACAGATGTGCATACAGATGCATACAGATAAGATTCTCTTATGCCTTAAATACTTACAAAATGATAGCTCTTGGACATCCAGTAATACAAAGAAGAAACAAATTACTGTTAATAAAAATGAAAACAGCTGAAGAGTTTGAAGTAAGCATTTTTAAACAGAAATAGAAAAAACTATAGTCCAGAAAACTTTCTGGTAGCAAACATCGCTAACCACTCCTTGAAAGGTCAAATACATTAAATTGCGCACCTGCAGCACATTTGTATGTTTAAAAATTCATTAAAAAAAAATATTGAAGCTGCATTTCTGTTCAATCTCTTCTCTAATGAATATATTTGCATGTAATCACAGCTTTTCTCATGCTCTTTTTTAGAGCTTTCTTACTCATTTCCTAAGTCCTCAATCTGTAACCTGGTCTTGCGGGATTTACAAAGCTGAGGCCAAAGTCATCATGGAAATGTCATGACATTGCCTTTGTTGGAAGTGCCTGGTCATTATAAACGGCTGACATGGTGTAGCTGCATGACTGAGCATGAGAAAGTAACGTCAGATATGCAGTGTGACTTCTTACATTACCCATAGATTTTCTGTAAATAGAAAGAGGTAAAGGAATGTTTTTTCTCCAGACCCTTCACTAAGACCATCCAGGGCGTCATTGAACTTGAAGACATGGGAGACATTGCACTGCTTGGCAGCTTACATGTGACCATCCCTGATGTCTTAATGCTTTTTCATTGGGGACTGTGAATTTGACTTTAGTTTTTCTAAACGTGACTATAAATTGTTATTTGAGCTGCTTCAAACACAGCTCTGCCTAAGGGATGAAGTGATTTGATATTGTTGCAGTATCCCTTGGGAAAAAAACCCAAACCCACCATCGCAAACTAATAGGAGGGAGTGGAGTGCAGCACTTGCATCACTTTCTCTATATAGCTTTTCTCTTTTGGCTCTGGTTTTAAAGCTAATATTCCCTGTGAGGCATATTTCAGGAGCATTTGGCTTTATACCTGTGAAAAATATCACTACCATCCTACCTTGTAGACATCAGAAAAGATCAGTTTTTCATAGTGAATGAAATTAACTCGTTTGTGTCTTTCATAAAAAGGAATGTGCTTAATGGTAGTTAATTTTTTTAACATTATAGACTAAAAGTAGTTCTTATTAAAGTGCTGACGTTTTATACAGATTATGACATCTCTTCCTTTGAAAAAATCCCATCTACCCACCACAAATTTTCTACAACAAATCTGCTTTTCGAAGCATGTATCCTGTGAACCTCCTTAACTCTTTGAGTCTTTAAATCAGTCTTTAAAAAGCAGAGGAGACATCTGTATCATAAGTAATATATTTGTACATTCACATTTTTCATGAGGGATGCAATCATAATGGTAAAGATTTCTAATCTGTAATGTTTCTCTAAATCTTATAATGAAAAAGTATTTCCTATGTGTGGGGGAGAAAGACACCCAAGTTACAATTAAAGAAAAGAAACTTTCAGTTTTTTAGTGTTTCTTTCTTTTCTTTATAAAAGTGGAGCAAAAAGGTATTGCATGTTGCAAAATTTTGTGAGAGAGTGTGTTATCAGGTTGCAGGACTTTTTGCAGTTATGGCTCTTGAGTTTGTGAGCAGACAGATCTTGTAACTGGATCCAATGCTTTCAGGTGGTTGTGAGATGAAGATTTTAAATGATTGAAATGGGATGATGAGGTAGCAGAAGGTTTTTTTGGTTTACACCAGACTTGTTCATCTTTAGATAAATCAGATAACGTAATCTCCGAAATTCTTCCTGTGGTAATCAGTTTATCTTCGTCAGAACCTTCTTTCCTGCGTGAATTGGAGATTTGGATGCACATGGTTGGATGCGTGCCAGAAACCTCTGTTAAAAAAACACAAACCCACAAACAATTTTCATCTTAAACAGTGTCAGTAGAAATAAATCCATTTCCTTATTAGAAATAGTGATGAGAACAAGCATGGGAAGGCAAAGTGGCCAGTCATTTTTTGCTGTGCTCCAGTTTTACTCTCTACCATGTACGGACAAGTGTGAAGGTTTTGTAGCTACATTGGCAATAACAGAAACTGCAGGTATTTGGTTTAACAAAGACTTCATTAATCCCATAAAACCTTAGTGTGAGGTAGAGCTGCTGTGAACTGTTCTCGCTGAGCTAGATGTGAAGAACCTTCAAAGCCTGTAAACATGCCAGCAGTAACTGACTCTTCTTGCACATTCCCTCCAGCCACCTTTTTCTTGACAAAGGAGTTTAATTTAGATCCCTCATATCTTTGAAGGCCCTCTTATTTTTTTTTTCCTCTGTCTTATTTTTGTGTCTAATTTCTTCTATTCAGAACATGGTTCTGGGAGGGGGGGGGGGAGGACAACAGAAATCCTTGCTATCTGGAGGGAATTTCAAATTGCCTTTTTCCTTCTGAAATAAAGTCTGCAGGTTTTTAACAAAAGAAGAGTAAAAGGATCAATCAGCTAGAGATACAGCTAACTTACCTGACAGGCCCATGACAGCTTTCAGTGCTCTCTACTGAAAATGTTGTGGAGGCATATGATTAGTCTGAAGGCTTTTTCCTAAGAACATGAGGTCAGAAAGGCCTGTTAGCCTCTGAATAAAAGCAGACACAATTGCTCTCACATTGTGCTGGGCTTCATTACACATACATGCCTTAAAATGACAGTGGATGAAAGAAGTCCATAGTTAGTATAAATCCCTTCAGAAAAATATGCTGTGAGTATTTCTTGCGTTTTCTGTAGAGAGATGGTCCCAGTGTCTCTGTTTTGTGATAAATCTGTGGGATTGTGGAACTAGTTGTAGAGGTTTGGGATAAAATCAGTAGTTCATATGTCTCTGTTTCTACAGGAAGAGTTTTAACATTGTATTTTCTAATATCTTTGGAAATGGGACGATTTCTGTAACCTTAGTGAAGTCCGACTTTCCTACATCCACAGGAATAGGTCATGCGCATAAACTTTGCACACAAAATATACCCTCCATTCTACATCTAAAAGCTACTTATAAAGAGTACTCCTGTAGATTTAGGAAAGAACCAACTTCAAGGTCCTTACTTTGAAATTGTGGTGAAACCTACTGTTTTGAAGAACACTGATAGGATTTGGCAAAGAAATGAGATAATTATAAGGGGATAAGTATTTTTTTCCCATATTTATAATCTTGCTGCTAATGAATGTTGTCTGCATGAACATGGCAGGTAATAGGGAAACTGTTTACCTGTCACTTTGATCCACTATTCAAGAATACAAAATACACTTTTTCTCTGGCAAAGCCTTCTTAACTCATTTTAATTTGTGATTTTAGTTCAGAATTTTAGCTATTGGAAGTATTATGTTGCCTTATCCTGTTTTAATCTTAGCAAAATCAAGATAGGGATCTAGCAAAACTGAGAATAGTTATCTACCTCACTCCTAATAACTCTGAAAATGCTATCAGTCAAAAAAATCTTTATTATTAATAATGTATATATTTTCTTGGCAGGATAAGAATTACATGTCACATTCCATTGAAACTGCTTGCTACAAGCTACTATTTTTTGGAACAGGCTTCGTAAAAAAGAGGAGGCACACATCATTCCCTCAGGGTCTCAGCTCTCTAGGTTGCTGGATGACTCTGGAAACAGTGTGCCCCATATCAAAGCCTAGTCCCACCGAGATCCAGCCTGCGTTCTGTCAGGTCTGAGATCCTGCTCAGGTGTTCTGTCACAGCATATGGTGGCATGAGAAGGGAATCTTCATACATACATGACTAGAGAAGTCTATTGGCAGCTGAAAAGAGAAGGACAAGAGATTCTCATATACTTAAAAAAAATAGTCAATACAAAATATTGGTGTGATATTCTGTCCAGAGGATTCTCTAGCTTGGGAACTGGCTTGCTGTAGTTGGACCCCAATAATATTTTTCAGATACTCTTAGTTACAATCTGGGCTGGAAGTATTTAAGATACTAGCAGAGCCATGGACCTCTACTGCCAAATCCAGATCTGGCAGTCACTTTGGAATTTGGCCAGTCAAAGAAAAAAGCAAGAAATAAAATGTATCTCACAATTGCTTTTAACTGTGTGTGAGTAATAATGAATCCAGAGAAACCTGATGGTCAGGCACCACTGTGAAAGCTGGAGCATAAATTCTTATTACTGAAGAGTCTACAGTTTTGACTCATTCATGATAGGGTTGCCTTCTGCTTATGAGCTCTTTTGTTCAGCCTGAGAGCTCTTTCTCAACAAGGTCTGTAATTCTCAGAGATATGGGATCAGGAAAGCAATACTCTAACACTCCTGACTTAAGGGAAGACTGGAACCAGGTTTTGTAGGAACTTTGGTAGAGAAGAATAGCTTCTTTGTCATGCTGACCACTGTGCTGGAAGATTTTGGACACTGTGTTTGCCATTGCTAACTAGCTAACTTTAGGCCTGCTGTCTACCAGTTGTCTCTTCTGTTTCCTGCAGTTCAACAGAGTATTAGGGCTAGCTCTAGAGAGTGTGTGAGGAGACATGAAATCTCTTTATTACTTTGATGACTGTAGACAGCAAATAGTTGCAGTATTTCAATTTTATACCCATCAGCTATCACCTAATTTAGTGGATACTCATTGATCTCCAGCAGAGAATTTTGAAATTATAATCAGTATGAAGATACCACAGAGGAATAATAATAAACCTCCTAGGAGCTGGAAGTACATTTAATGAATCAGGAGGTTGAGTAAATAATACCACATGTATGTGGTAGGAGCTGTCTGGATAACTGTGGTTACAGCACCAAATAGCTCCTAAATAGCCTACAAAATAAACAAAAAGGAGATTCAGTCATTATTTTTGGAGGGTCTGCTCATGGGACTATATCAAATGCAGTTACAACAGCATAAAACATGAGAAACATAAAAGCTCTTCTTGTTTCCCTTTAAGAACAAAGTGATCATTTTATTTGATTTTCTGGCAAAGCGTGTATATGTTTGTATATGTGAGGTGGATAAAGACATGGGATGAAAGTGGGCTAAAGAAAGCTCCAACCAAAAGGAAAGTTCACTCCAGAAAAACGACTATTGCCCAGTTGTAGAATTGGCCACAAATGCTTGGTTGACTCTTGCTGGTATCTAAACCTCTGCTTCACCCAGCTTCGTGTATCTGGGCCAGTGCCATACATGATCAGCCAGCGTGGCTCAGGCCACAGAGCTGGGCAGCTGAGGAATCTGAACTCCAGAAGGGGTTAGAGCACTTTGGCCAAGCCTGTGCTGTGTAATCCCAGCTCTGATGCTGATCTAGGCTTTCTGTGTGGCCTTGCTCACATTCCACAGTGTTTTTTTGCCTCATTAGCTTCATCAGTAAAAGTAGGTTATATTTATCTAAGGGCTTCATAGGAATTAACTAAGTTGTATTTAAGGAGATGTAATGCAATTTCTGTACTGAATCTGACTGGACAACAAACTCACCCATCAAGTGGTTGGGGATTTGAAAACCTGCCCTCATCCAGACCTGTGATATAGTACCCTGAGCAGTTGTGTGTGATCAGTCTCTACCAAGCCACGTGTGGGTCTCTGTTGGGTGCTGTTTCCAAAGAAGAGAGGTGGTAATGGGCTGAAGATTCCCATTGATCTGGCATAGGTAAAGCAAGTGAGTTAGTAGTTCCACAGCTGTTTTGGCAACCCTCTCTTCATGCTCCCTTTTTGTGGGAGAACATGTGGAGGAGGAGGAGCAGACTGCTGTCAGGAATTTGACTAGGTGACCTCTGATGCCCTTCAAACCTGGATGAATTTGTGATTGTACGATTTGAGGCGTGTGTGAAAGTAGGCTGGTTTCAGAGGTGTAATTAGGAAACAAAGAAAGAAGGCAGAAGTCTATAACAATTTCTTCCACCCTTGCTGCTTTATTTTCTGATAGTTTTGGAAGATTAGAGGACCAACTGTATGTGTGTGTTTTGATTACAGAGTAGCGTCTCAATGAGCAGTATCCAGCCTTTTTGCCTGACTTCTTTTACTGTCAGGGGAGGATTGTGTGCAGTAGTACACTATTCTCACACACAGACACTGCAGAAGGTTTGGTGGTTCCTGGAAGTGGACTGTTCACCTGCTCCGCTTTATACCATGCACAGGTAAGCCCCTCTTTACTCTGAGGGTGGTGGAACACTGGAACAGGTTGCCCAGGGACGTGGTTGAGGCCCTTTCCCTGGAGATATTCAAGGTGAGGCTCAATGAGGCCCTGGGCAACCTGGTCTAGTGGTCTAGTCCCTGCTGACTGCTGGGAGGTTGGACTAGATGACCTTTGGAGGTCCTTTCCAGTCTGGACCATTCTGTGATTCTATATCCTTCTGTAAACAGAAGAGCTACCAGCAGGTTCTGGCTGTAAGAAGAGCTCAGGCTATGCCTGGCAGCTGCTCTTCTCAGTGGCAGAAACAAAGGTGCACAGGGCAGGTGAATTTGCCCTGGGTAGAGCAGAAGTTTATGACTAGGTTCCATCTCTTCTGAAGATGCCTTGGCCCTCCACTAGTGATTCCTCTGACCCTGATCCCCCTGGTTGCACCTGGCAACCTCCCGCATTACCCCACAGGACAGGTGAATCGCCCTGGTGGGCTGCGTGTGACCCATGGGATGTAGCTTTGAGGAGCTGGATGGCTCTTCTGCCTTGCTTATTATTATTCCTACTACTATTTTAAAGGCCCAAGCGGCGGGGAGAGCAGATTCACTGAACGCTTGAACTGCCTGCACTCATTTGAGCTGTGTGACCAAGGCAGCGTGTAAAAATAGAAGCAGTGGTTCCCCCTTGGTGCAGCCCCTTTCCCTGCGGTTCTTCCCTGTGGATGGAGTCATGCCCTGCTCCGGCAGCGGGAGCTCAGCCGGCACAGCCAGCTTAAAAGGCTTGTCAGGGGGTTGGGCAGGTCATCCACCCAAAGGCAGGAAAGAACGGGGTGGAGGGAGAGAGGAAAAAAAAGATTGAAAAAATAACCACAAAGAAAACAAG